>VMRM01000026.1:192500-295000 GCA_010277075.1 Poeciliopsis retropinna | reverse complement strand
ATCCTGACAGTTTGCAGTAAGAGACATTTTGGAAAATAAATGCTGAATTAAGAGCACATTGTTTTTGGTTTACTGGTTTTTGAAGTGATCTCAGTGGATTGAATAATCACCCAGTATGAGAATGTCCAGAAGAGATGGAAAGGTTTTGACCACAACCATTGCAAAAACAGATATTTATCAGACTAAAACAGAATAAGTAATGCATTTCCAGACATTAAAGATTTGCTTCCTGGAGACAAGAAGAAGATCTCCCAGTTGTCTGAGCGTTACAGGAAGAATATAACGAAGGAGACGGCTGACATGATCAGGGCAAAAATATGTTGGGACTGCTGGAAAAACCTATTTTCTTAAGTTAAAGAATAAATAATTCTGTTTTAGTTTTTCAATCAGTATTTCAGTTACAATATTGTGACCAGAAGTTAAAACCTCTCTTTGAAGAACAAGTAATGCTTTGTTTTATTCCAATGTATAAAGAGTTTGTTCTACAGCTATGATGGTGGTTAAAAGTAGTTCAGTGTGAGGTAAGAGTTAATATTAATGACTCTGTTATTAAATCATTTGACAGTGTAATAATGTTTAATGAAATCTTTATTGTTCCACTTTATTTCAGGTAGAGGAAATATTAATTCCTGTTTTGTTAAAGCTTTTGACAGTGTAATAACACTTCATGACATTATTATAACATATTTATGACAGATTATGATTCTTGGTTCATGTCATAACAAAGACATTTTGAATCATGTCAATTTTGCATTAAAAGTATCATTACTTACCAAATTTCACTTGATGAATATTCATGAAGACTTATTGATGTTTGTGTTTTATTCACACCCTGTCACAGGGTTACCAAATATTTTCATTATTTATTTTCAATAAATAATGAAAATACTTTTATAGTATTTTGATGAAAGTTAAGTTTCTTATTTCAAGTCTACAGTTCCACTACAACTCAGCCAGAAATACTTGCTAAGATTTGTGTTTTTAAAAGTTTGTTGTATATTTTATCCAGTTAATTTATGATTTATCAAATAAACTAATAAAGTTCAATAGAGTCCAAACTAATAAAAACTGACATTTTATTGGATAAAAGCAAACTATATCAATGTGAGCTTTCCCATTAAGTGTAAGAAACTGATTAAAGGTCTGAATTTAGCAGCGTCTCATCAGAAGTGCTGTCGTCTCCCTGTGTGTTTGGAGCCCAGCAGCTGCTGCCAGCCTGTGATCTCTGATCGTCTGCAGCTGCCAGAACAGGCCGGCTTATCTAAGGCGCATGTTTCTGTGATGTGGCCCTTCAGGCCTTTATCAGGGCCGGAGCATCGGCCCCAGCCTGCAGCCAGCGCACTGACCGAGCTTTATCACGCTCTTCAGACACACAGGAAGTGAGACGTGGGAGCAAATCAAAGCTGCAGGATGTTTAAAGGAGCCTTGATGCTTTAAAAGTTGGTTCCCTGTGAGAAGCTATGGCTCCTCAACCAGCTCGCCTTGTGGTGGGTCAAAAACTGACAGCTTCACAATAAAGCAACACAAGCAGCTGAACAAACACAGAGTGCTAGCTGACCTCTGCAACAGAACAGGACAGAAATAAAAACCTCAAACATGTCAAGTTCTTCTTCATCCAGAAGCTAGCATTAGCGTTAGCTCTCCAGGATATTTAGACGCTAAAGATAGAAACTGACTTCATGAAACGGAAAAAATATGAAAAGGTTGAAAAACTGATAAATGTTCTTCATTGTGATTGTAGATGTAACAAACCAAATCTTATTTACATGTTTGTGTTTTGGTACATGCTAGTGGTAGCATGGCTACTGCAGGAAGTAAAAGATAAATAAACTCAACGTTAAGATGAATCGCTGATCCAACTAAATCCTTCCTCTGCAACTGGGAAATGGCACAAAGAAAGAAAAGGAAAGAGAAAGCCAACCTGCTTTTCATGAGTTTTGAAACAAGCTACTGCTAGCATAGTAGCAGAGCTAGCTTCAAAGGGAAGTTTAAATTATATTGTTAAAAGTTAGAGGTTGTTGAGATCCTAATAAAATTGGTGCTTGGTGTCTTACAGAAGAGAAAATATATATGATTTTGTTTAGGTGTTTGTAAAAGCTACCATTAGCACAACTAGCATCACCCAAAAAAATGTAGTTGAATGAGATGTTTCAGATATTTTGAAGTTTATTATTTGATTATGTTAATTATTACTAAGTGCCAATCATTTTGACAGTTCGGTGATTTAATAATGTTACATCTCAGATATTGGAGGGAAAGCTTCACAAAAATCTGCAACCATTTTCAAATGGGAATGTAAAACCGTCTAAAAACCAAGCAGCAGGACGGTTCCTGTTCGCACGTCCACTGGAGAACATTAGTTCTCCTAAAGCCTTTCCTTCAACCAGAAAATAATGTTTTTTATCAGATCTATAAAGATTGAAATCACAATAAATGCTCCAAGTTGTTCTCCATTTCCTGTCCAAGTGGAACGAGATCTCCTGTTTCTGCTGAAAATATGTGACAGATGTTACTAGCAGAAAGGAGAGCTGGGAAGTTTCAGTGATGCAGCTGCAGATTCCCATTGAAACATCACTTCATCTGCTGCTCCCACAGACGGAGCGGGGCGAGTCCGGTCGGCCCGGTGCTGATGGTAATCAGAGCGTTTGGTTGGTTTGACTCAGAGAGACGAATCAGATGATGAGGTTCTGGTTCCAGTAGAGCCGAGTCGACCGGACCATCAGGAGGAAAACATCCTCAGACTCATGGGACCAGGCTACATTTTTCCTTCTTTTATTGGTTTGTTTTTGGTGAGGAAAATGTCCTAATAATAATATAATGATAAAAGGTGAAAAGGTCGAGTTCAGAGGCTGCAGCTGCGGTTGGATCTCCGGGTCACAAAGTCTCCATAACGACTTTTATCTGCTTCAAAATGCTTCTAAAAGTTTGCAACATGTTTGTGTTACTGCCCAGGCAGAACGCTGCGCTAAAAAATGAGACACGAGAAAGAAAAAGGGGACAGATATGTTTGGGTTTGTTTACTTCCTGTAGGATGTTACCCTTTGACCTCTGAGGATGAACCTGGGCTGACGCTAACATGATGCCTCTGTGTGAGCGTCTTTTTGAAGTGTCCAGATAAACAAAGCTTTGGTTGAGCCGCCGACTCCTGGCGCTCAGCTGGAAGGAAGTTGTTGTCCGACTTCGCTGTGTCTGCGCGCTGCTAGAGGTGAACTGGGGCCCAGGGGCCATTCGGGACCCAGGGGCCATTCGGGACCCAGCGGCCATTCGGGACCGAGGGGCCATTCGGGACCCAGGGGCCATTCGGGATCCAGGGGCCATTCGGGACCGAGGGGCCATTCGGGACCGAGGGGCCATTCGGGACCCAGGGGCCATTCGGGACCCAGCGGCCATTCGGGACCCAGGGGCCATTCGGGACCCAGCGGCCATTCGGGACCCAGGGGCCATTCGGGACCGAGGGGCCATTCGGGACCCAGGGGCCATCGGGACCAGGGCCATCGGGACCCGAGGGGCCATTCGGGACCCAGCGGCCATTCGGGACCCAGGGGCCATTCGGGACCGAGGGGCCATTCGGGACCCAGGGGCCATTCGGGACCCAGCGGCCATTCGGGACCCAGGGGCCATTCGGGACCCAGGGGCCATTCGGGACCAGGGGCCATTCGGGACCGAGGGGCCATTCGGGACCCAGGGGCCATTCGGGACCCAGGGGCCATTCGGGACCCAGGGGCCATTCGGGACCCAGCGGCCATTCGGGACCGAGGGGCCATTCGGGACCCAGGGGCCATTCGGGACCCAGGGGCCATTCGGGACCGAGGGGCCATTCGGGACCCAGCGGCCATTCGGGACCCAGGGGCCATTCGGGACCGAGGGGCCATTCGGGACCCAGCGGCCATTCGGGACCCAGGGGCCATTCGGGACCCGGCATGGGGGGCCATTCGGGACCCAGGGGCCATTCGGGACCCAGCGGCCATTCGGGACCCAGGGGCCATTCGGGACCCAGGGGCCATTCGGGACCAGCGGCCATTCGGGACCCAGGGGCCATTCGGGACCCAGCGGCCATTCGGGACCGGGGCATGGGCCGGGCCATTCGGGACCCAGGGGCCATTCGGGACCCAGGGGCCATTCGGGACCGAGGGGCCATTCGGGACCCAGCGGCCATTCGGGACCCAGGGGCCATTCGGGACCGAGGGGCCATTCGGGACCCAGGGGCCATTCGGGACCCAGGGGCCATTCGGGACCCAGGGGCCATTCGGGACCCAGGGGCCATTCGGGACCCAGCGGCCATTCGGGACCCAGGGGCCATTCGGGACCCAGGGGCCATTCGGGACCCAGGGGCCATTCGGGACCCAGCGGCCATTCGGGACCCAGCGGCCATTCGGGACCCAGGGGCCATTCGGGACCCAGGGGCCATTCGGGGTCCTTTTAATAATGCGACAGTGTGGAACTTTTTATGCTTCGGCATCAGGGGTAGAAAGTTTGGCCCCAGAGCCGAGGGTCCAGTTAGCATTCATATCTGCTATTTAAGGTCTTTCATTAAGCTACAGAGAAAAAGGTTGAAATAACTTTAATCCTCACCTGAAACAACCGGAGCTAAACTGGCAGACAAACATGAGCCAAAGTCTAAATCCAGCTGCCTTTAATGTTCAACCTGCTCAAAACCCACAACAATGCAACTTACACTGCAAAAACACAACAAGTGTTTCTCGTCAACGTTTCTTAGTTCACGTTAAATAAGACAAAACTAAAGTACAAGTAACATTTCAGCCAGAAACAGGAGTTTGTTTTGAGTCAGTAATGAAATAATCTGGCAGTAGATCTAGAACTTTATCAATATTAATGAATTATTGATGTTTGTTGCTTCGTCTCATTTCAAATGAACTGAGATACTTTGACTAGAAACTGAACCACAAATTGTTGGTAAGAGATTAATTATATCCCAGTTTGAGGAGAAGTGAAGGCGAGCGAGGATGAAGAGGAAGATGAGGAGGATGAAGATGAGGAGGAAGACACATGGTCTTAATTTTCCGGCTGTGGATGGAGCAGTGCCGGCGGAAACAAGATCCAAAACAAACCTTCCAATCTGGAGACATTAAAACTTCTGTAATGGTTACATTGACTTAGAGCAGCTGGGCAGCAGAACGCACACACACTGCACACACACTGCACACACACTGCACACACACTGCACACACACTGCACTAGGCTGTGTGTGTGTTTGCTGCTTTATCTCACATTCGCTCTGCGGCTCAGATCAGATCGTTGCAGAGCCATGATCGGTGGAGCAGGAAGTAGCATCTTCCTCACTTCCTGCTGCCATCAAACTGACTGACGGTCGGGTTCTGGTCCGTCCTGCAGACACACAGTTTGGACCAGAGGCCTGTCAGAGAAACCAGCCGTGGACCAGTCAAAGCCCAGAAAGCCAGATACTAGATTATGTTGTGTTCTGTTCCAACATATTTATTGCTGTGTGAGTTTTAAAGGAATGACCCGGCAGATTTTAACAGGTCAGGAAACGACTCTGAGAAAATAGATACTGGCATAAACTGCTGAAGTTACAGTCGGCCGTAAACTGCAGAAACATCGGGGCTGGCTGAGGAGAGCAAGTTTAGAGAACTGCAGCTAATATTTTATTAGTCTGAGAAGTCGAACTGAGCTTCAGCACTGGATTGACCTTTGACCTTAAGGCAGAAACAATCTGTCAGTGTTTGGGTTCCTTTCTGTATCCATAACATCCGCCCTCCTAAATACTCAGAGCTTATTAGTGAAACCAGAGCTGTCAGAGGCAGCCGTTAACTCACAGCCAGCTCTGTGTCCAAACTGCAGGAAAGTCTCCAGGATGAAACGCCTCCTTCATCAGACGGCGTCCGTTCTGACCCACAGCACGATTAACGCGCCGCGGCGCACATGGACCCATGGTCTGCGCCAACACTCGGATCTGTGTGCGCCGCCGAGCCGCCGCTCCACCGAAGGCGTTTTATCAACGTCAGGCCGCTGTGAGGCCGCCTCTGTCCGGCCGGGGGCCCCGGCGCCCTGCTGGGGCCCCAGAGGCCCCTAGAGGTCTTGTGGCCTTGTGGCCTAGTTGCCTAGTTGCCTTGCCTCCCGGTCACAGTCTCACTCCCAGACTGGTCAGTAAAATAAGCGTTTCTCCTCTTTCCGTTTATTCTCTGTAAATCATGATTTTCTGCTCGTGTCTAATTAGTTCATCTCAACAGATATAAATATTAAACTTTGCTTTTTAATTTCACATTAATCTTAAATCTGGTGTTTTAATTAAATATTATAATTTAAACTCCATAGTTTTGGAAGTAACCTGGAGACGTTTTCACATTGATGAGTCGAGTGTAAAGTATCTTGTAGGAAAACCTCGTTTAGATGTCGGGTCTGTAAGGTCACCGGGACTCGACCCGACAACCACTGCCTTGGATCCTCAGCGTCTCAGCACTCTGTGAATGTTTTCATCAAATCTTTCGTGTTGAGGATGAAATGGCCACAGAAGAATGTGATTTTAAATGAAGGTGGTACGGAGGGCGAGACATCTGGGTTTAATTTGTGGCTCCAATAAATCGCTCTGTTTGCCCTCTGACCCCTAAAGCATCCAGGGAGCTTCCTAAAATCTGAATGGCTGCCCCACCGCTCCGGCAGAGCACGAACAGTGGCCGTGTTATTCTGCTGTAAAACCCAACGGCGGCTTGTAATCACCTGACAGCGTCAGCCAGGCAGCCGACCGGCAGTGAGACAGTCGCTCTTTCACTGCCGGGATCAGCGAGCCGAGACCCTGCAGCTCACTCAGACCTGGAGATTTATTCTGCCTGCTGTTCTGCCACCTCTACATAGATCTAGACCACCTCTAGATAGATCTAGACCACCTCTACATAGATTTAGACCACCTCTAGATAGATCTAGACCATCTCTACATAGATCTAGACCACCTCTAGATAGATCTAGACCACCTCTACATAGATCTAGACCACCTCTACATAGATCTAGACCACCTCTACATAGATCTAGACCACCTCTAGATAGATCTAGACCACCTCTACATAGATCTAGACCACCTCTACATAGATCTAGACTACCTCTACATAGATTTAGACCACCTCTAGATAGATCAAGACCACCTCTACATAGATCTAGACCACCTCTAGATATATCTAGACTACCTCTACATAGATTTAGACCACCTCTAGATAGATCTAGACCACCTCTACATAGATCTAGACCACCTCTACATAGATTTAGACCACCTCTAGATAGATCTAGACCACCTCTACATAGATCTAGACCACCTCTACATAGATCTAGACTACCTCTACATAGATTTAGACCACCTCTAGATAGATCAAGACCACCTCTACATAGATCTAGACCACCTCTAGATATATCTAGACTACCTCTACATAGATTTAGACCACTTCTAGATAGATCTAGACCACCTCTACATAGATCTAGACCACCTCTACATAGATCTAGACCACCTCTACATAGATTTAGACCACCTCTAGATAGATCTAGACCATCTCTACATAGATCTAGACCACCTCTAGATAGATCTAGACCACCTCTAGATAGATCTAGACCACCTCTACATAGATCTAGACCACCTCTACATAGATCTAGACCACCTCTAGATAGATCTAGACCACCTCTACATAGATTTAGACCACCTCTAGATAGATCTAGACCATCTCTACATAGATCTAGACCACCTCTAGATAGATCTAGACCACCTCTACATAGATCTAGACCACCTCTACATAGATCTAGACCACCTCTACATAGATCTAGACCACCTCTAGATAGATCTAGACCACCTCTACATAGATCTAGACCACCTCTACATAGATCTAGACTACCTCTACATAGATTTAGACCACCTCTAGATAGATCAAGACCACCTCTACATAGATCTAGACCACCTCTAGATATATCTAGACTACCTCTACATAGATTTAGACCACCTCTAGATAGATCTAGACCACCTCTACATAGATCTAGACCACCTCTACATAGATCTAGACCACCTCTACATAGATCTAGACTACCTCTACATAGATCTAGACCACCTCTACATAGATCTAGACCACCTCTACATAGATTTAGACCACCTCTACATAGATCTAGACCACCTCTAGATAGATCTAGACTACCTCTAGATATATCTAGACTACCTCTACATAGATCTAGACTACCTCTTGATAGAGCTAGACCACCTCTACATAGATCCAGACCACCTCTACATAGATCTAGACTACCTCTACATAGATCTAGACCACCTCTAGATAGATCTAGACCACCTCTACATAGATCTAGACTACCTCTACATAGATCTAGACCACCTCTTGATAGAGCTAGACCACCTCTACATAGATCCAGACCACCTCTACATAGATCTAGACTACCTCTACATAGATCTAGACCACCTCTAGATAGATCTAGACCACCTCTACATAGATCTAGACTACCTCTACATAGATCTAGACCACCTCTTGATAGAGCTAGACCACCTCTACATAGATCCAGACCACCTCTAGTTGTTGCTAGACCACCTGTAGCTAAATCTAGACCAGCTCTTGGTGGTTCATATCATAATGTGGTTCATCCTAATATATTGGTCTGTTTTGAAGTCCAATAAGCCTGACTCCTCCAGGTGAAGGTTTGGTCCCAGGAAGATTTGGAGAAGTTGAGTTTCTGCTTTCTTGGATGCCAATCTTAACTGCATCACTGAGGCAGTCACTGCCTACATCTCCTTCTGTGTGGACTCTATTAAACCCCAAAAAGCCAGTAAAGAGGAATCAAAATAACACACAATATATAACAAAGGCAATAAGGGAGTGCATTGGCAGGAAAAAACCTGCCTTGAAGTCAGGAGATAAGGCTGGTGTTGGAGCAGCTCAAAGGATCTGCTGAGAGCAGCAGGGCGGCTGGAGAACGTCTGCCTCCAACCCAGAGGGACTGTGGACTCGATCCCAGCCATGACCAACATGGCCTCCACGCAGGAGGCCCTGGCTGCACTAAGTGTAAACACAAAGACAGTTTTTATTTACAGTTTGAAATTGATTATTCTAAGGAGAGTTTGGCAAATATTGGAGAATGCAAATTGTGGAGCTGAGAGCAGAATTGTAATGAATTTACAGTCAGTACTCAGAGTCTTCAAAGGTTCAAACACACAAAAAGCAACTGGGTCCCCCCTCCCATGGGCCCACCACCTGTGAGAGGGGCCAAAGCGGTCGGGTGCAGTGTGAGATGGGTGGCGGCTGAGGGAGGGGGTCCTGGCGGTCCGATCCTCGGTTGCAGAAGCTGGCTCTTGGGACGTGGAATGTTACTTCTCTGGTAACATTCAAGGAGCCGGAGCTGGTGCGTGAGGCTGAGAGGTTCCGGCTAGAAATAGTCGGTCTCGCCTCGACACACGGCTCTGGTTCTGGAACTAGTCTCCTTGAGAGGGGCTGGACGTACTTCCACTCTGGGGTTGCCCACAGTGAGGAGTGGAGTGGGCATACTTGTTGCTCCCCATCTCGGCGCCTGTACGTTGGGGTTTACCCGGTGAACGAGAGGGTAGCCTCCCTCCGCCTACAGGTGGGGGAACGGGTTGTGACTGTTGTTTGTGCTTACGGGCCAAACAACAGTTCAGATTACCCACCCTGTAATCTGTCTTGGGGTCTTGGGGTCGTTAGAGGGGTACTGGAGAGTGCCCCTCCTGGGGACTCCCTCGTTCTGCTGGGGGACTTCAACGCTCACGTGGGAAATGACAGTGAGACCTGGAGGGGCGTGGTTGGGAGGAACATTCCCCCCGATCTGAACTCGAGTGGTGTTCTGTTGTTGGACTTCTGTGCTCGTCACGGATTGTCCATAACGAACACCATGTTCAGGCATAAGGGTGTCTATATGTGCACTTGGCACAGGACACCCTAGGCTGCAGTTCAATGATTGATTTTGTCATCGTTTCATCGGATCTGCGGCCGTATGTCTTGGACACTCGGGTGAAGAGAGGAGCTGTCCACCGACCACTACCTGGTGGTGAGTTGGCTCCGGTGGTGGGGGAGGATGCCAGTCAGACCGGGCAAGGGGAAGTCTGGGCCTCCCTTCTTAAGCTGCTACCCCCGCGACCCGACCCTGGATAAGCGGCAGACGATGGATGGATGGATGGATGGATGGAAAAAGCAACTGGCCCATGTCTGCTTTCTTCCTCAAGAACTTTGCAGAGGAACTTTCTCCAATTTCGCTTAAACTCTCTCAGATCTCAGTCGACACTCATTTGGTTCCAGATATTTGGAAACTCTTGTTGGAGCTCCTCCAAGTGGAAGTACAGCCATTTGTGGATCCCTGGTTCTACGCTGGCAGACATAGAACCGGTGATGTTGTTTGGCACTAAAGCGTCTGGAGAACTCTCAGCAGACGCCAGACTTCTGTTTGTCCGTTTTAGCTTTTAAATCCATCATGTCAACATTATTCCCAGGAAATTGGTGCAGCTGAACGTTAATCCTTTGTTAATTAAGTGGTATTATTGTTTTTTTTATCAAAAAGATCTCAGCAAGTAAAATACAGTTCAGTTCTCTCTGATTCTGGGTATCACAGCGTCAGTTCGCCTCACCTTTTTATTCTGTACACAAATGAATGTGTCAGTTTTCAACCCAATCAGAACAAAATAACAGAAAGCAAAGATTTGATTATAACCTCTGTTATAAAACTACGCTGGTTGGTTAAGATCCTCCGTTTTACTGACCGTTTCCTGGCTGTTGAACCAGCAGCTCCTGTCAGGAGCAACCAAACCATTCAGAAAGGTAAACGCACACAGGCAGCGTGTTGCTGGTCAAATCCTCTCACACTGACAAATTTGCAGGTTTTACTAAACAATTTCTACGTTTTTCCAAGCAAATTTTCAACTTTTCAAACAGAAATTTGAGTTTTTCTTCTAAAGGTTTTATTTGAATGTTACTTGACAGGAAGGAGGATAATGAGAGAAGGCATCAGCAAAGGTCGCCAGGCCGGGAATCGAACCTGTGACGGCCGCGTCGAGGATCAAGGCCTCCATCTGTGGGTTGTGCTGAACCCCTGCGCCACCACAGCATCCCCAGAAATGTGAGTTTTTTTCTAGAGAATTTCAGATATTGTTGTGAACGTACTCCTTGTTTTTGCCTTGAGCGCCGTGGCGCGTTGATCTCGTCTGGTTTCGGAGCAGCAGGTGTCTCCAGGACTGAAACAGAGACTCTTCCTGAGCCCAGAGGAACCGCAGCTGTAAAGACAAAGCGAGAACATGGAGGACTCGTAAATAATGTTTTAGAGAAGCGGCTCTCCACCAGCTAACTGCCACTTCCTGGAAGACGACCGCACGCAGTAACACAGCAGAGGGATTCCTTTACGAAAACAGGATGTTTGTGTCAGACGCTGAAGCCAATTGTTGGTGCTTCCCTTTTAATTAGCTTCTAACTAATTTATGCTGTGAGAAACTCTTTACTGGTTTCACTGGATTTTAGACAGAACAGAAAACAAGTCAGGCTGTTAAAAATACTTCTGTTTAACTTCTATACATTTAAATTAAATATTGCCACATGAATGTCGCCATGTTGTTGCAATGCACCCTGGGTAAATGACGGATCCTAGGTGCTACAGTGCTGGCTAGCTAGCTGAAACAGTAAACGTTCATGATTAAAACATTAAACTCTCATTTAGGATGTTTAATAGGATCATACTAAATGAAAGCAGAAACACAGGGATAATTAAACACATTTTGTGTTAAATCTAATATTTTACATTTAAAAAGATAAAATTGTAAACCAGGCTGTTGAAACTTTTTGTCATCTGGTCCAAAATCGTCGTGTCAAAAGTTTTCATGGTCCAAGAGAATAAAAACCCAAAGTCACAGCAACTTTTAGCTCTGATGTGGAGCAACTTGTTTTGTTTTCTTGCTCATCAATAAAGAAAATGGGAAATATTTTAACCAAACTAGTGTCTTTTTGTAGGAAAGCGACTTGTCATCTTCTGCAGCTCTAAAACATAAAAAGCATTTTGCTTTATTAAGATACTTGTAGATTTTAGATTCACTCAGTTATAAAGACAGGATTGCTTTATTTTAAAACTTGCCATGTTTATCAGTTTAGTAGATGAAATAAAAGCTAATTTAGCTTCAATAATGTTCAAAACTGAGCAGTGAAACTGAAGCAGGTCGACTCTTTATGAAAACCTGGTTATGAAAATATTTTGTTTTGAACTTTTTATTTTGTAAGATGATTCAATTGGTAATAAATTTAACCCAACTTCAAATAAATTAGAAATCTTCATCTGCATCAATTGTATCAACTGTGGTGCCATTATTGACCCGCGGCCCCAGATTACAAACTGGACATTTTCTCCAGAAAAGCCAAAAGCCTTTCAGCTCGTGAACAAATCCAGCTTTCACTCAGGTTTAGCCTTTAGCCTTCAGTTTGCAGTTGAATTTTATACCAGAACTGATTCAAATGATGTTCTAAACAAATCACACACAAGCACTTTATTTAAACCGCCCCAGTCTAATGAGAAGAAGCTCAAACTGTTTTTGAACGTTTCCCAGCTGATGTGAACGATTACTGTGCATTTGCACCGAGAAGGCCTGTAATTGTTGAAGCCCTGGGGATGTGGCTGATTGGACCTCATTAAGCTGCATGTGCGTCAGCGGACACCAGCCCAGAATATCACAGTCAAACTTCGGCTTTATAACCTGCACTTTCCCCGCAGAGGGCGGCTAATGGCGCACAACGTCCAGGTAGCAATTTGGGCCAGTTAGGGTTTAACTACATCCGACTATAATCTGAAAGCTCACACAGAATAATACAACATGGAATCATCTTTAGAATATTGTGGGAAAACATTCGTATCAGAACCGCAGCATCACAAGTTACACAGTCAAAAAGCAACAACAATAATCTGAGTTATTTATCTTTTAAGTAACCCAGAATTCTCTGGGTTACACAACTACCAGACAATGTCGAGTGTTTTAACTTTTTATCTCCTCGGCTGGTTTGGTCTCAGGATCTGCAGACTAACAGACAAACTTTTAATAAAACCTTCACTGGCAGGTAGAACAGCAGGTAAATGGTGGTGAAACCAAAAACAACTTTATTGTCTCAACTGTTTGCTGAAAGATCCTGGAAGATGGCAGGAGTATTTTATCAGAGAGCATCCATCCTCTGGGTTCATCAGTTTGACCCTCTGAGCTCATGAAGGCCTTACTGTTTTCCTCTGGCAACTAAGACTCTCTTGCTGTTGAATGATATGATTAATATTTAATTTCCCTTTGGGATTATTCTGTAAATTATTTCTGAATTGGATAAAGAACCCTGACTGACTTTTATCTTTTCATTAGTTATTTTAGATATGAAGCGCTAATTTATTTATTTTACATTTAACCTTTTTCATGTTGCAAGATGGGTTTTGTTTAAGTAATTTCTTGATCCTACCAGTCACAGCATAGCGAATGAGAAAAATTTGAACAAAATATTCCTTTTTCCTTCCTGGCTCCTTCCTTTCTCCTTTCTGTTTTCTTCCTGGTTCCTTCCTATTTCCTTTCTATTTACTTCCTGGTTCCTTCCTGTTTTCTTCAAATTTCCTTCCTGTTTTCTTCCTGTTTCCTTAATTTTTCCTTCCTGTTTTCTTCCTGGTTCCTTCCTGTTTTCTTTCTATTTCCTTCCTGTTTTCTTCATATTTCCTTCCTGGGTCCTTCCTTTTTCCTTCCTGCTTTTTTCCTATTTCCTTAAATTTTCCTTCCTATTTCCTTAATTTTTCCTTCCTGGTTCCGTAATTTTTCCTTCCTGTTTTCTTCAAATTTCCTTCCTGTTTTCTTCCTGTTTTCTTCCTGTTTCCTTAATTTTTCCTTCCTGTTTTCTTCCTGGTTCCTTCCTGTTTTCTTCATATTTCCTTCCTGGGTCCTTCCTTTTTCCTTCCTGCTTTTTTCCTATTTCCTTAAATTTTCCTTCCTGTTTTCTTCCTATTTCCTTAATTTTTCCTTCCTGGTTCTGTAATTTTTCCTTCCTGTTTCCTTCCTGGTTTCTTCCTTTCTCCTTCCTGGTTCCTTCCTTTTTCCTTTCTGTTTTCTTCCTGGTTCTTTCCTGTTTTCTTCCTGGTTCTTTCCTGTTTTATTCCTGGTTCCTTCCCATTTACTTCCTGGTTCCTTCCTGTTTTCTTTCTGTTTCCTTTATTTTTCCTTCCTGTTTCCTTCCTGGTTCCGTAATTTTTCCTTCCTGGTTCCTTCCTTGTTCCTTCCTGTTTCCTTCCTGGTTCCTTCTTGGTTTCTTACAGTTTTTGAGGCAACTAACGCCGAGCAACGAGGCAACTAGCGTTTGGTCTTTGTGAGGGAATCCTTGCCTAACACACATCCAACCATCAATTTGTGCTCTATTTGGTAGTTTCTGGACTTTTGGGTAAATTCTATATTTTTAGATCTTGTTTTGTTAGCAAAATGTTTTACAGTAACTTTGTTAATGTGGGGGGTCTGAGATTTGAGTGTCGCTCCTCCTTCAGTAGGAACCTGTGGAGCAGAAATGTTGAGATTAAAAATAATGTTCTGGGACACGAAGCTGTGAAAGGCAGAGAGAGAGGAAAACATGGAGGAAAGAATAAAGAGGAGGAGGGAGGGAAACCGTTACGCTTTGCTGCCTCTCAATCAGAGGCTCGACCCGGCGGCTCCATACCTCCGCTTTGCATGTGAAAGGCGGAGCATTGTTGGAGCTTAGCTGCACATTTAACCTGTCTGGAGCAAAGAAAGGAGGATCTCTGTCCTCATCTCACGTCTGACAAACCAATTAGCCGGAAAAAACAGAATCCTTTTGCTTCTGGATCGCTTGGTGATTAACTGTCAGGAAAATAGATTCACCAAGTTTGGATAAACTGCAAAATCACTGAATCTGACCAAGTATTTTGGTTTGTTGTTCCAAGAACATCTTCTGAAAACTAACTTACTAGTTCAGCAAGACCCAGGAGTTTCAGTCAATAATTTCTTAATATTCATGAAATATTTCTGCTTAGTTATTATGTCATCGTAATGCTGGAAAATGTTTTGAGTGAAAAGGATTGAAAGGTTATTAACCTTTAGGCAATAAAATGTTTATTTTCTTATTTTAAAAATGATTTGTTGATTTGCATCTCTTTATGCATTTCTAACATTATATAAAAGACTTAAATGTAAAATCTGCAAAATTAAAAACATTTTTTATTTCAGTTAATTAAATTGATCAATAACTAATACGGTCGTTTGCAGCCTGTTTATGGAAAACAAACTGACTGAATTTCATTCTGTCTTATTTTGGTTAAACTTATTAAATAAAACCCTGAATATGATTAAATTAACCTAAAATAAAAGACAAAATATAAACAGCTGCCCATAAGACCCAAAAAGGGGCGGAGCTACTGGTCCCTGGTTACCATGACAACCACCAACTGAAATAAAAACCAGGAGAAAAAAACTTTGACCAAAGAAAATAAATATGAAAAACAAATAAACTATTGAACAATCGAAGCAAGACGTGATCAATCGTTTCGTTCTGAATCGACTGATCACGTCTGGCTTCAAAGGACCTGATCAACTGGATCCATTGATTATTGATTGAATTCTGGCCTGTTTAATAACAGATTTTGGTGCATGAAGTCATTACGTTTTTCCCTCGTTAAGGCGGCAGGTGCAGCTCTCAGCAACCTGTTGACATGTTTCTGCAGAGGTTGCCGGTTCAAATCCCACCTCAAATTGAACGGCTGCAGTGAGAACATGGAGACCTCTGCGCCCCTCTAAATCCCAGGAATGTCTCATTAAGCCCAGGGCCCAGGCTGGCAGGGGCCCCGGTCCCCCCGAACCCCCCAGGCCCCTCAGGCCCCCGGCAGCGTCGCTCTCTCTGAGGTCTGTCCGTCTTTTCTTCCTTCCAATCAGGCTTTCAAAGGCCTCAATACTTCCTCTTCTTTTCACTCACGTTTTCCTCAAGTGTGTGTGTGTGTGTGTGTGTGTGGCATCCTAAAACAGAGAGAAAAGAGGGAGGTGTGATTGAATTGAGGTTTTTTTGTCCTCAATGAGTCTCGATTCAAAGAGATTTTTTTCTTTCTAACACTTTGCTGAAGAGTGCAGCGGGATTAACGAGGATTATGCAGATGAGGACGTAATGAGGGCTGAGAGGATATTTAGAGACGTGAAGACGGGTCAGAGGGTTTGGCAGCATGACGTTCCCTGCTGATTGTCTTCACATGTTGATCTGAGCCATGAATGTTTCAGTCCAATTAAACTGATTCAATAAAAACTTCATTTGCAACTAAATTATTAAACAATAAAAATCTGAAAATCATGTTGATTCTTTGAATCATTATTACTACACTGAAAAACACAGAAAATCACTAAATCTGACCAAATATTTCTGCCTAGTTTCTACTCCACAATTTAATCCATTTGAAATGAAACATAAATAATTACAGGAACATTTTCAGCAGCATGTGGCCAATAATAACTAAAAATTGATTATAAAATATTAGGTATTATATAAATTACCAACAGAAATTTAACAGAAACCTGTGATGTAAAATTTACATTTGTCACATTTTTAAACTTTCATTTGAGTTTCAAAGATCAAAACGAGCGCTTTAAAAAAAACACGCAGTTGTTTTTCAGTGTCTGGAAAATGAGCCGTTTGAAAAACCTCCAGAATCAGCAGATGCTTTGTCGTTACCTAGCAACACCAGCTGATCTCCAGCGGTTGGTCAGCTGGTCTGTATGCTCTGTACAATGGCTGCTGGAAGTCAAGCACTTTGTTGTTGACTTGCTGCATTCTGGTTGGTTGTGCAGGAGGCTTCACTGATGCTTTTCAAAGATCTACGGTTGTATTATTGTACATCCGTTTGCAGCCATTTTGTTGCGAGCGCAAACGAGCTGGGGGCGTGGCCAGCAACAGCTTGTTTGGTTTTAAAGTGACAGAGACCCTAAAACGGCTCAGACTGAAATCTGATTATCTGAGAATGATTTGGTGTAAAAAACTTAATGAGCAGGTTTTGTTTAGGCTGTCGATCGATCCTAACCTGTTACAGGAAGCAGAATAAGTGTGCTAACTTTTACCTCACGACATGAAAAGTTGCCATATTTTGTTTATTCAGTAAATTCAATCCCAGTTTTACAGTTTGAATCCAGTAAAATCAGTTTTATGTAACTAAACATGATGAGTCCTCTGACAGGAAAAGCCACGTTCAGATTCCCAGACTCGCTGGACCGACTGCCGGCCAGGACAGCTGACAGCTGGGCTCACCGCGGGTCAAAGGTCACGGATTGGCAGCGGTGGGGGAGAAACGTGGAATCTGGAACAGGAAGGAGCGCGAGGCGCCTCTGGATCTCCTGTGACACTCGGAGCATAAATCTGTTCACATGTTTACAGTGTTTTATGTTCCAGAATGAAATCAAATCTGGTTTCCAATCATCAAACATCATTTAGGAAAATGATTTTGCTTCTTCCTGATTGGCCGCTTTGCTCCTGAAGCATCTGGGGAAAAAACACAATGATTGGACCATCCGAACCGGACCGGACCGACCCGACCCGTCGTACCAGACTGGACTGGACTGGACTGGACCAACCGGACCGGACCAACCCGACCCAACCCAACCCAACTCGTCGTACCAGATTGGCCTGGACCGGACCGGACCAACCGGACTGGACCGGAACGGACCGACCCGACCCGACCCGCTGGACCCGACTGGACCGGGCTGATATTTGAAATCTTTAGATCATTCTCCTAGTGAACGTTTGATGATAGTTAAGTTTTACTTAAGGATATGAAACATAATCTCCTCTTTTATTAACGTTTTATGTCTTTAATATTTTATTCTGTTGCATTTGCTTGTAGCAATTAGTAAATGTCATTAAGACCAGTTGGGTAGTAACTAGTTGCAGTTACTAAATTACATTTATTTGAGTAATTTTTAAAGATTTAATTTTCTTTGTTCCTTATATGAATTATTGTTATTTTGGTCCTTAAAGTACTAAAATTTCCACTTAATTTTGGTACTTTAAAAATTACATCTGATGGTGTAATTTTTAAATATTAAATGCTTTATTATCTGATTAGTTACTCAATATTTGAGTAGGCTTTTTCCTAAATACTTTTTATTCTTACTGAGTCTCTTTTTGGTTCTTCTTCCTGTCATATTTCGTCTCTAAGCCGTTGGTTCTTTGTGGTGCTGCCGCCCCCTGCTGGACAGTCAGCTGTGGTACAGAATCGATTCTGGGCGAACAGATGAACCTTTGATGGATCTTTGTGTTGTTTTCTCTCAGATGCTTTTCTTGTTCTTTAGAAGCTCCTGGTGAATAATCTGAATAATCTGATATGGTTTCATCATAAAAGCCAGAGAAAAAAAGGGTTTGGATTTCTTTGTGTCATTTTTCCTGCTTCGTGCCGTTGGACTGGAGCTGATTAAGTTTCTACAGTTTGGCATCGAGACAAATTCAGAGTTTCAGAAAAATGTTACAGAAGACTAATGAAATAATTATTAATATGATGAGGCCGGTCAGTTCCGGGGTTTAATGCTTTTCATAGTTCAGGGTTATTTAGTTGTGACTTTTTGTCCAGTTAGTTTTAATTTTTTTCAGTGTGTTTTTTAGTTTTTATTATTAGTTAATTATTGTTTAGTTTTAGTTAAGTTTTTCCTAGTTATAACAGTAGTTTTAGTTTGGTTTTTTTAATACTTGAGTTAATTTTTGGGTGCATAATTTTAAAAAGGTAAAGTATTATGGTTGCATAAACTGACTAGTGAATCCTCAGCAGAAGAAATACATTTTAAAACATTAATTTAGCTGCCTGCAGGTTTTATTCAAGATTTTTATTGGAAGAAATTAAACATTTTCTTTTGCCTGATTTTGTTGCTTATATGAATTATTGTCGTTTTGGTTTTTAAAGTAGGCTACCAAAGTTTCTATGTAACTTCATATTTCTAATTATGTAAGCATTAAATATTGAATGATTGGTAATTTGGTCATTTACTCAGTACTTTATTCAACTTTTTACTAAATACTGCTTACTTGTCGATGAGTAATATTTTTGATCCTCAGCACATTTGAAGTTCGTAGTTTCTCCCGGCACCGGAAGTCTAATCGGACTCGTTACTCAAGTGGATGTGATGCAATCAGAAAACCAACGAGAAGCTTCCGGGTTCAGAACTGCAGCGTCGATTCAGCTTCATGTTTTACTGCTGGACATTTTCAGATCCAAACGTGTGAAATCAAAAGTTTCTGGTTCTGCTGGACGAAAAGCGGCTCAGTTTCTGCCCCATCCTCTGAGCTGCTGCCCCCTTGTGGAGAGGAGGGGAAGTCATGCTAACATGCAGAGCTGGGCCTATGGATCATTCTGATGATTAACCACTTCAGTCTATTTATACTTAAGAAAAACATTAAAAATACAAACAAACAAATAATTGAATCCATTTCTAAAAAAGAAAATTGATTCTTTTCTTTTTTAGAAGGAAAATAATCCATTCTTTTCTTATATACATGTAGCCCAGTGGTAAACAGGTTACCATAATAACTGTATGTTGAGGGTAATAAGAATCTTACACAGGCTTAGACAAGATGCAAATATATTAAAAGTAAATGTTTATTTACTAATGCATGACAGTGATGTGAACTATGGGTTTCATGTGCTTGTTTTGAAAGAAATGTATTTGTATTCTCCTTTACTTTAATATTTAAATAATATAAAGGGTGAAGATCCGATCGTTATCAAGTAATTTGCTTACTTAGTGGTCAAAGTTGTATTATTTGTAGACCAAATGAGCATTATTTTATGTAATTTTTGCAATGGGGAAGTATTAGTGTGACATGAGACGCACTGGGTATTTTATTTGGTCTTGCCATTTGATTGGTCGCTGAGACCGTTTGGGGCGTGACTCCTGATTGGTGGAGAGGAGGAGGGGGGAAAAAAAGAAAGGGGACGGAAGAAGGGAACGGTGATGGTGGAGAACGGAAGGTGAAGAAGCGGAGAAGAAGGGAAGAAAGAGCAGACTCGAGCGAGAGAAAACTGGACAAACGCACGGGAGAGGACGAGGTTCGGGAAAAGTTGGAGGAGCTTGGTCTCCGCGAGCGGGACGGGACCAGAGGAGACGGACGCCAGGAGTCCGGACGAGTTTCGGGCTGAGCTACGTGAGCTAGCCACTACAGCGCCAAGTGTTCGGCTGCGTTCAATGGACGTCGGAGAGAGGACGAATTAATTTCAACGCTCTCAATGTTTTCTATGGAAGTTCAACAGGCCTGCAACGTTTTTTTCACATCCCCGGGAGGTCGTGAGTGGTAAACTGACTGGGTTATATTTGGTTAAGACTGTGCATTAGTAGCACTGAACATTTATTGTGGTGTTGTGGTTCCGAGAAAACAAGAGGTGGACATTAATGTTTTATTTCTCCTGTCTTATGTTGTGTAGATTCTACTGAAGGGTCTTTCAACTAAAGTTATGGTAGTGACTTAAGGAATAGGTTTGTGTCACTTTAGTTCAATAAACTTAGGCTGAATCATTTTGCCTAAAATTTTAATGTTTCTCTGGGTCATCTTTGTCCTAAACTAGGTCATTGGTGCTTCACACCGATTGGGGTACTGGAGTGATATTGAACCCAAGCACCCTCCATTTAGTTTTCTCACCTAGAATGGAAAGAGGTGCTATATATATATATATATATATATATATATATATATATATATATATATATATATGGTGTTGCTATTGGATCGTAAACAAAACAAAGATCACAAGAAAGCCTATGACTCAATGCCGCATACTTGGATCATTGAATGCTTAGAGATGTACAACATTAACAGGACTCTGAGAGCCTTCATTGTAAACTCGATGGGGCTGTGGAAAACCACCTTGAAGCCAACTGCAAACCACTTGCACAAGTGTCCATCAAATGTGGCATATACCAAGGAGATGCTCTGTCCCCGCTGCTGTTCTGCATTGGCCTGAACCCCCTCAGCCAAATCATCAACAAGACTGGCTACGGATACCAATTAAAGAATGGAGCCAACATCAGTCACCTCCTCTACATGGATGACATCAAGCTGTACGCCAAGAGTGAGCGAGACATCGACTCACTGATCCACACCACCAGGATCTACAGCACAGACATTGGGATGTCATTCGGACTAGAGAAGTGTGGTCGGATGGTCACAAAGAGAGGGAAGGTCATTCGCACGGAAGGGGTCTCACTCCCAGAAGGAACAATAGCAGACATAGAGGACAGTTACAAGTACCTGGGAATACCACAAGCAAATGGCAACCTCGATGAGGTCACAAGGAAAACAGCCACAGCCAAATACCTCCAACGAATAAGGCAAGTCCTGAGAAGCCAGCTCAATGGCAAGAACAAGATCCAGGCAATAAACAGCTATTGCCAGTAATCAGATACCCTGCAGGAATAATTAGCTGGCCAAAGGAGGAGATACAGGCCACAGATGTTAAGACACGAAAATTACTAACAATGCATGGAGGGTTCCACCCCAAATCCAGCACCTTGACTGTACACGAGCTGCAAGGAAGGAGGCAGAGGACTAGTGAGTGTGAGAACCACTGTCCAGGACGAAACATCTAAGATCCATAGATACATCAGGGACAAAGCCTCATCAGACAATGTGCTCAGTGAATGTCTCAGACATGGGGAACAGAAGCTGAGGTGCTGGAGGTACCATCATGGGAGGACAAACCCCTACATGGGATGTACCACCGGCAAATAACTGAAGTGGCTGATATCAGAAAGTCCTACCAATGGCTGGAAAAAGCTGGACTCAAGGACAGCACAGAGGCCCTCATCCTGGCCGCCCAGGAACAGGCCATAAACACCAGAGCAATAGAGGCCCAGATCTACCACACCAGACAAGACCCAAGGTGTAGGTTGTGCAAGGAGGCCCCTGAGACAGTCCAGCACATAACAACAGGGTGCAAGATACTGGCAGGGAAAGAGTACATGGAACGACATAACCAAGTGGCAGCATAGTGTACAGAAACATCTGTGCAGAATATGGACTGGAAGCCCCGAGATCAAAGTGGGGAACACCCCCAAAGGTGGTGGAGAATGGCCGAGCTAAGATCCTGTGGACTTCCAGATCCAGACAGACAAAATGGTAAGGTCCAACCAACCGGACATTGTAGTGGATAAACACAGAGGAAAGCCGTTGTGGTGGATGTAGCAATACCGAGTGACTGCAACATCAGGAAAAAGAGCACGAGAACTGGAGAAATACCAGGGCCTCAGGGAGGAACTGGAAGGGCCTGGAAGGTGAAGACCACAGTGGTGCCTGTGGTCATCGGGGCCCTCGGGGCCCCAAACTGGAGCAGTGGCTACAACAGATCCCAGGAACAACATCAGACATCTCAGTCCAGAAATGTGCAGTTCTAGGCACAGCAAAGATACTGCAGAACCCTCAAGCTCCCAGGCCTCTGGTAGAGGACCCGAGCTCAGAGGGTAGGAACCACCGCGGTGGGGGAGAAGGGAATTTATTTTTTATATATATAAAAACAATTTTTTTATATATATAAAAATTCCCTTCTCTTTCTTGGACATCTGCCACAATGATGGTTACCGGGGCTTGCTCAGGGAGGTTGCTATGGTCGTCTCGTAGAGAGATCAGCCACTGTGCATTGCTGTTGTGGGACGCCTCCCTTTCCCATATGCCTTTCCAGTATTGTTCAGTCTCCAGCCTTGGTGGGTCTGCTCTGTTGTTATTACCCTGCCATTGAGAGTACACTTTAGCTTGGAGCTCTGATACTTGGCTCACTTCCCTCCTTGTCACCTTGATTTTGGTCTCTAGCCGTCTTTTCCATGGTGGGTACTGTCTCATGGTTGCTCTTATAGCCAAGCAGCTCAAGGATCACTGATGCTGAGTTGTAAATCAGCTCATTGGTTTCCGTTATGGTGTTGCTAGGGATCGTTCTCAATGCTGCATTCACATCTTCAATGAGGCTTTCTGATGGCACTTCACTCAGTCGTTGTAATTGGCCATATGTTAATAAATACACAGAGGGGATCAATCAAAGGGACAATATGAAACTAAACTGACCCAAAATCCTAAATAAACAGAAAAACTCAAATCCTCCCTGCTGATCCGGCGTTTCGCTCTGCTTCCCTGTAGATGTTGGATTGAATCAACCAATGATTGAACTAGTCCAACGCCTGAACTGCTGAGCCATAAGAACCCACACCCATCTGCACAGCTTTGAAAAGCATCAGTGGAGCCTCCTGCACATCCAACCAGAATGCAACAAGTCACCAACTAAACTCTTGTCTTTTCCAGCAGCCATTGTACAGAGCATAAAAACTGGCTGACTAAATCCTGGAGCTCTACTGGGGTTGCTAGGTAACGACTTAGTGCCGGGAAATTTGACTGAATAATCTGGAGGTTTTTTGAAACGTTTCAAATCATAATCATAAAGTTATTACCAGAAAAAAGCTGAATGTTTTAAAGTGCTTTGGCTGATTTTAAACCCAAATGTTGGCAGAGATAACAAAATGATTCGGTCTGAACTGCAGGTTCAAGTAAAACATTACACTACAGCCCTGTTTCCATGACAACAGTTTGTGGTGAAAATGGGAGTTTTGTTGTGTTTGTTCTGTACATTTACATGAAGCCACCGAATGTTTCCTCTGAAACGGCACAGATTGAAAACGGGTCCAGAGTGCAGCGGTTCTGAAACGGACCGGTTGTCTAGTAAACAGAATAAATGGATCTTTTCTGTCAGGGAATCGCAGCTCATGTATCGTCTGACACAAAACAGCTGCTTCCTGAATCCACAGAAGAAGAAGAAACTACTGACTGCTGGTGTTACGACAATTCCGGTTCCCCCATCAGATCCGGTTCCCCCATCAGATCCGGTTCCCCCATCAGATCCGGTTCCCACCCCCCACACCTGCTCTTATCTAGAGAACTACAGACACTGAGAGCTCAAACCAGTTTCAGAGACGTTATCCACCGTTTCCAACTGGGCCTGATCAGACATACATAGAGCGGAGCCTGATGGGGGAACGGGGCCCGATGGGGGAACTTAGCCTGATGGGGGAACGGGGCCCGATGGGGGAACTTAGCCTGATGGGGGAACGGGGCCCGATGGGGGAACACGGCCCAATGGGGGAACGGAGCCCGATGGGAGGAACTTAGCCCAATGGGGGAACGGAGCCCGATGGGAGGAACTTAGCCCGATGGGGGAACGGAGCCCGATGGAGGAACTTAGCCTGATGGGGGAACGGGGCCCGATGGGGGAACACGGCCCAATGGGGGAACGGAGCCCGATGGGAGGAACTTAGCCCGATGGGGGAACGGGGCCCTATGGAGGAACTGTGTCTGATGGGGGAACGCAAATAGACGTGCCTTCAAGTTTTTTTTATTACATGCAACCTAGCACCCTCTAGTGGTGTGGTGAGAGCATTACACCTTTTCCATGTGGACTGGCTGCAATCAGAACGTCTTTCTGTAAATGTAATAACAGACATTCCAGTTTTGTTGGATCCTTGTCATGTAAACTGGGCCTTAAATTGTAAAAACAAAGTCATGATCATTCAATAATAAAGTTGTAATCATAGCAGAATAATCACAAACAAAAATAAGAAGTTGCTTAAAATATGAGAAAATAGTTTTTCAATGAGAAAAAAAACTGGTGTGAGCAGATCGCTGATTCTTTCTTTGGAATAAATTATTTTTTACCCGACATTTGAAAACAGAGAATTGGTTTAATAGATCAACTAAGATGTTAAAAATGACACATTTTAATGCAAATCTCAAATGTTTGACATTATTCTGACAGTTTAATAACAACTCGGTGTGTGCACATATATATTTATATATTGGTGCACCACGGAGGGGCATGAGGCGCCCGGGCCGCTCCCTCAGGAGCCGCCCCTGGTTTTTCTCGGAGTCTGAAGAAGAAAAGCAGCTATGATGTTTCCAACTGGAATCAGGTTTTTTCCGGCTGACCGCAGAGACTCGGAGCTGCGCAGTGCCGCCCAAAGTGGCGCAGTTCTGCGCAGCTGAAAGCCGCAGCAGGCCCAGTCTGGGTTCTGGATCCAGCGCGGCTGCTGCTGTTCCTCACCAGTGTGGCGAGGCTGGAAATCAAAACGTGACGTGAAATGAGCGGAAGCTGCTGTGGGTGTCCAGGTTTCTGCTGCTGCGTCTCCGTTTGTTCCCCGCGATGACCCCGCGGCGCCGCGCTCCAACCCGCCCACAGTCATGAGGCTCCGCGGCCATTTCCACGCTGGTTCCCCGCATCTCCGCCCGATGCCCGCACGGATGCGTGTGTCTGTGCGGAGACATTGAGCAGTCAGTGTGAAAGCTGCCAGATAAAGGCAGAGGAAGCCCAAAGCTTTGGTGAGAGCAGCTGGAGGCGAACAGGAAGGCGGGAGGAGCCGCTGCGGCCGCAGGCAGCGAACCGGGAGGAGAGGAGAGCAGCTCGCTGAAAGTCTCAGTAAATGTCCTGCTGCTTTTTACGTACGACACACACACACACACACACACACACACACACACACACGAGGGATATAACTGTGGCTCTGCTCTGTAACATAAGCAGAGGAAAATAAAATCTGCCGCCGTGGACAAAAGCTGGAAGGATTTCCTCCAGAACCGCAGCAGAGGTTCGATGTGCGGCTCGGTTCCTCCGGGTTTGGGTCACTCTCATACCGAACATGCATTAACACTTTGTGGCCTGTCTTCCGTTTCCCTCTCGCCTTTCCTCCATTTTGAAGAGACATGGCGCGGCTCGGAGGCTCGGACGGCAGCGGGTTCTGGTTCTGGCTGGTTCCGGTGGTTCCGGCGGACAGCTGCAGCTTCTCTTCCTGATCAGGTAGCGGAGGAGGACATGTCGGAACCGGTCCATTGATTCTTCATTGTGTGTTGAGCTGCAGCCTTCAGGCTCCTGAAGGGCCAAAATAATGAAACATTAAGTTATTTAAATTCAGTAAATATTTACCAACATGGAAGCAATTATTAATAAACACAAATAATACAGAAATTAAACAAATATTAATTTGATGTTAAAATTATGCAAACATGTTAATAAAAAGTAACGATTTAATTTTATAGAATATTTCAAGATTTTTGCCTCAAGGACTAAAAGGCCCGCGTGGAGTAAGTATAATCTGTACCTGCCCACTAGGGGGCGCAGTCCAGGTTTGCCTGCAGTTATACTCCCGTCCAAATGGTGGCGCCAGACAGACTGTGAGTCACATCAAGAGCAAGATTTTGCCATTTAATGGCATTTATTTTAGAACAAAGTGCCACAGATCGATACGTTGTACCGAACATCTAGAGTCATTTTCTACAATCTACAGATTTTAAATATGGACTCGCAGCCAGCTGGGCAGAATCAAATGGTTCTGATTGGTCATATTTTACAGTTGGAAAATGAATGGGACTAATTTATGTATTAGCTACCAGAAGGATACAAACACTAAAATAACTTAATTAGTGAAAAATTCTTCCTGCTTTCTGTGTAGGAAATGTACAAGCCAGGAGATTATCGCCCTCTATGGGCTGCAGGAAGAATTACAGTGAAATGCTGTGGAAACAGCCTGAAGCTTAGAGGTCAGAGGTTGTTTAGGACTCATCTGATTGGTGTTAGCCACGCCCGTTAATTGATAATTGATCATATTAATATTTTATCAGTTTAACTGAAATACAATTTTAGAAAATTCAAAAAGTTGTCAGTGTCAAGCTAGCCCAGCTGAGCTACTTCCTCCTGTTTCTATTTTTAATTAAACTGTTTTTCTGACCTCTGACCTGATTGGACCTTATTATTTATTTTTAGTTTTAATAATCCACAGCAGGGCGCTGCATCATTTTTTCTGTTAAAATATTTAAGGAACAGCCGATAGCTAGCATGATGCTAGCCATCGCGTGATGTCACATTCTTAAATCAGCACTAAATCTACCTGCATCTGAGATACAATAAGTATTTCAAAATTAATTTCCAATAAAATAATAATATTTTTCCTTTTGCACATCATGAATCTTTCCTATTCTGAATCTTGCGGCTTAATTATGAAGGATGCAGAAAAGGGGCGGGGCTTCTGGCTGTTTTGGTGATTTTCTGGCTTTTGGTGATGAAGACGCGCTGAGCGGCGGAGACGCAGGAGGCGTCCAGCAGAGACGGGATGAGAAACGGGATTAGAAACGGGACTATAAAGTTATTCCAAAGCAAACAGAGGATTCTGTGATGTGAGGCTGTTCCCGGGCCGCTGGGTTCGCGTTGGGAGGAGGGGAGTGTGTGTGTGTGTGTGTGTGTGGGTGTGTGTGTGTGTGTGTGTTGGAGGGAGAATGGGTGAGAGAGAGAGAGAGCTCAGGATCCGGGCCTAGGAAGTGCTGCCGCGGGGACTCGCCTCATCCGCTCTCAAAAATCCTGAAATTGGTCCGTTTGTCCGCCAGAATGAGGCGGCGGCGCGGCGCGGCGGCGCGGCGCGACACCGGAATGGTAAGATTCAGGCGGCACATCCCGCAACATGCGGCGTTTTCTGCGTTATTTCTGCTCTTTCTGATGCTCATAGCACCGCATATGTCGGTGGCAGCGCGTGCGCGTCTCTGCGTGTGTGCGCGCGCGCGTGCCGGTTGCGTTGCTGAACTTGTTTTTTGTCGCGTTTGGTTTTTATTTCCAGCCATCAAGCCGCCGCATGCATAATGCACACATGTCGTCACACACACGCACACACTTTTCCTCATGCGTGGACACACGCACGCGCGCGCGTCCATGTTAATCTCAATCCGTGATGTTTTTTTTAATCATGTATAACCCGACGTAGCGGCCTGATTGGCCGCCGCGCGTCCATGAGATTCCAGCCTGACCTTATCGCGTTGGATGTCATTTCCAACATCTCGCGATAGCAGCGCAGACCGGCAGCTGCGCGTTTTCAGCTGACATGTGACGTTGGACGCGCCGCTGCAGGATCCATGTTTTCCCGTGGCTTCATATGATGTGATGGGATTACAGCTCAGATTATCATCACTTCACACTCTGACAACTAAAACTGAAACTAAAACTAAGGATCCACTGCAGCCCAAAATATTAAAAACGGAGGAAATGATTTGAAAGTTTCCATCTTTTGTTAACTTTATTTATCAGCGGTTCAATTTGAAACGTTTTGCCAGGTTCTTAAACTGTCATGAATCTTTAGTTTGGCGAGAAATTATTATTATTATTATTATTTACACAAATATAATATATATGTTACCCAGTACTCATGTGACTGTAAACTATAATTAAACCAAAAATACACAAAAAAAAACATTGATTTTTACATTAGGCAGATAAATATAATAATAATAAAACAACTTTTGAATGAGCTGCTCTGTTATATGATTTATTTTCTCTGTTGGCCTGTTTTAAATACTGGAGCTAAAAGAAATAAAGTGTAAAGACTTTATCTCTGCATCTGGAGGAAACGTGACTTCAGTGTTTATTTGAGTTCAGATTTCTATCATTTATGACCTTTTAATTTTCTACAGTTTAGAGACATTTTGCCCTCAGTGTTGCTGTTGCTGACCGTGTTGCCATCATGGTTAAAGTTGCTCCGGCTCCAAAATAAGTAAATATATTTTCACACTATTTATAACATAAATATAAAAAGATATTTTAGTCTTTAGGTGAATGAACTCTCCTGGGATCATCATCCTGGGTAAAAACCTTCGTTTAAAGCTGCTGGTTATAAACGGCTCATTTATAATTTTATAGACTTTTGTTGTTTTAAATTGAAACGATTAATTGGATTCATCAGTTGTTGAAAAAATCAACTAATTTCTGAATCGATGGTTAAATTCGTTATACAGACTAAAACAAGACAATTTTCTGAAAGAATCGATTATCATAATAATCGTCGGTTGCAGCTCATATGAAACGTGTTTTCAGGCTAAAGATGCTAACTGTCTGCTCTTCCTGTTTCAGGGTCGGATCATGTCAGAATGAGCGGGCCTTCCAAAGGCCCTGACAGGAAGCCCAGCTGCCCTTTGACCCCGGCCCCCGCCATGTCGGCCGCCGCCTCCTCCCTCAAACACACGTCTGTCTACGGCTACATCCAGTCGGACCACTCTTCTTCCTCCTCCTCCTCCTCCTCATACAGCCCCCTGCGGAGGCTGCAGCACCTCACCAAGATGGTGAGCCGGCCGGACCTGGTGCTGCCGAGCCGGGGGCCCGAGCGGCGCTGGGACTGGGGGTCCGACCAGAGGGGCAGGATGGAGGACTGCTGGGCGGAGTACAGAGAGTATTCTGTCTCCCAGGAAGACGTCGACGTCTCGTCTTCTTCTGGCCAAAAGCCAACGGAGCTCCAAACTGAAAGGAAAGACTTTCCTGCTGTTTGTTGCCACCAACCTGCTGTTTCTGAGAAAACGGGAGGCGACTCTCCGTCCAGCCCGCCGAGCCCGGCCTTCTCTCTGGACAGCAGCAGCCCCTTCGCCAACGGCCTGCTGCACTTCGACTCGGCTCTGTTTGAGGCCGACGGCGTCGACGAGGAGCCGCAGAGCGCCACGCCCGGCCCGGGTTTCCTGGACAAACCCGACCAGCCGCAGACCGCGCCGCATCTCGCCCACCAAGACGCTCGTCTGCACCCAGAGGAGGCGGCGGCGCCGCCCAAGGTGGTGACGCGCTCCCAGTCCTCGGGTCAGCGCCGGCGGTACTGGGACGGCTCAGAGGACGAGTGGGACAGCGACTCGGAGCTCTTCCTGTTCGATGACTGTCCTGCATGGCGGACGGTGGTAGGCTCAGCTAGCTTCTGTCTGTGGCATGGAGGCAATAAATCAATAATATCTATTGCCATAGAGACGGGATCAGTATGGATAGATAATAGAATAATCAATCTATAGAATATTCACTAAACTCTGATCCAGAACCGCACTGTATTCTGGGAGATGTAGGCAGAGGACAGACTTGACTTGACCCGCTCAAACGCTCACGACTGGCTAAGCTAGCTGGGTAGCATCAACTAACTGACTCGCTCTTTGGTTGCCTAGCAACAGCCTGTTGCAGGAGTTCCAGGTTTCTCCTCATAGATGCTCAAAAATAAAAAATGTGAAGTGAAAGTTGGGTGCTTTGTTCAGCAAACCAAACAAAATAATGATCAATATTAGCAGATAGTGTTTTTCGGACGTGTTGTCCGACTGGAGTTAAGCATAAAAACAGAAAACTAACATTTATATTTATATTGGCTAGTGTGCAGTAGGCATCTCCAAATCAACCTTTAAAAACTTAAAACAATTAAAGGACAATGAAACAAGACAGTAAGATAAAATGTCTAGAGACAGAGCATGTTTTACAGTGTAGTTCAGAGTTGATTAACCCATTCATCCACTCAAACAACGGAAGGATTTACTGTTAAATGAACTAGTGTACATTTTGCTGCAGTTTGTTTTGTGGGGTGAAATTGTTTATTAATCAATGGAAAACAAAGTGAAAGAGGTCAAAGGTCAGAAACATTTACTTCTGGTTTATCTGCATGCTTGTGAACTGACTTTACTGGAGAAAACAGTGTGTGGATCCGTTCAGCGTGTTCGTCTCCTGCAGCAGCCGAACGGCTCCAGGAAAAAGCCGCCGCCTCCGGTGAAGTTCGCCGAGGGGGAAATCGTTTGGGCCAAGTTCGGCCGCCGGCCCTGGTGGCCGTGTGAGGTTCTGGCCGACCCGGCGCTGGGCGTCTATCACAGGATGAAAGGTAGAACCACAAACTGCTTTTATTAAGTCAGATCCAGATTTATGATTCAGTTCACGATTAATCAATCACTAAATTAGCTGACAGTTATTTCTGTAATGATTAAAACGATTAATCATCACTAGTCGATGTTCAGCTTGGTTTCAGTTTGACTTTGACCTTGTTTTTCTCCAGGTGAGTCGTTTCCATAGCGACGACCCACCTGGAGGATAATTGCTTCCTGAATCTTCTCCAGCTGAATTTCTTGGGTTTTTTTCTCAACACATTTCCTGCAACTGTTGATTATTTCATCAAAATGTCAGACAACGATTGTGACTCAACTGGAAAATAATTATTTTCTGTGAAGATTAGAAGATTTTGTTTGAAATTGCAACACATTTTCAAAGATCAGTCTTTATACTTGTGCCTTTTTCTTGTACTTTGCCAAATTATTTTTGCGCTAATGATTTACATTTTAGCATTTTCAACCACCTTGTTTGATGTTTTATCCATATTTCAGCCTGTTGTTGACTCATTCTGTACTTTCTGGGTATTACTGTTGTAATTTCCACTTTCTAAAAATAACCGTCAGGTTTTGGTTTCTTTGCAGAGCCGTGCGACCGGCTCTGTCGGCTGTATCACGTCCGGACCTTTGGGGAGCCGAAGGAGTTCGTTTGGGTGGAGGAAAAATCAACTCAGGCGTTCCACGGAGGCTTTGAGTTCAACCAACTTGTCCTTTTGAGACGAAGAAGCAAGCAAAGAGAGCAGAACAACAGAAACACTGTAAGTGTTCAGTTGTGAATTATTGCATGATGCGTGTTCTGATGAAAGGTTGGTCCTTCGCTTCATTGTTGAACAGTAGCTCTAATCTAAGACACCAACAGAAATCTGACTACCAAAAGCATCATGAAAAGATTACAGTCTGTTGTTTTGGTTCAATGTTTTCTGGTCTTGCTGCAGATCCCCAAGCGTTTGCAGCATTCGTGGAGATGCAGTGTGGCCGAGGCTGAATCTGTTCTGTCTGGGCGACGCGACGTTTCTCCGCCACTGGCTCCATCCACAGATCAAACCTTTTCCTGCAGTTCCCCGGCAGAAGGACAGAAGAAGCCCCGTCCAGCCGTTTCCTCGCCCTCTCTGCCGGTTCCCACTGTTTCTGAACCGTTGCACTTAACGAATGGATCCGCCTCGTCTGCAGCTACAACACAGACAAAACCAAGCACTTTAAAGAAAACTTCTAGCAAGAAGGAGCAAAGCAAATCCCTCCAGGACCCTGGGAATGAAAACACATTGTGTTGCAGTCTTGATCAGTCTCACAGAGACAACAGAGAGTGCCCATACTCTGATCTCGACTCAGTCCCGAAGATTTTGTGTCCAAAAGCACTTGAGCGTCAGCCGAAGCTGCTCCCATGCCAGCCGTCTGCGGCTGCAGTCAAAGAGCTAAAGAAGCAGCCAGACACCCAGACCGGACTGTGGTTCAGTAAATCAGGCAGAGACCGGCGACCTAAAACTACCAGCCCAGCGTCAGACCGCTCCCTCTTTAGTAAAGGTCCGTGTAAGAAAAAGCACTTATCCACGGTTAGTAAGAAGGCCCCGGTTCCCTCCGCCTCGCTGGTCGGCGCTGGGTCCAGTGACCCGCTCCTTCTGGCAGATACTGACAGGTCAACAGATAATGAACAGTCAGTATCTGAGAAATGTGGGGCCAGTGAGGCCAACCCCGTTGAAGCAAGAAGCAGGTCTTTGGACAAACCAAAGGCCCAGCTGTCCACTGAAGACAAACAGACTTCTGAGACCAAAATCAACCCTTCGAGCATTTCGTCTGACGAACCGGATGTTGAAAAAGACTTTCGTCCCTCCAAGAAAGTCGATTCTAATGACGACTCAAATTCTCCAAAGATGGTAGCATCTTTAAGTTCAGCTGAACTTTCTGTGGTAATTGCTACTAAACAACTTGATAAAACTGAAAAACTTTCTGAAAAGGAGAAAGAAAGCAAACAGACTTTGAGGTCCTGTTTAGAAAAAAGACACCCGGTCTCAATATTAGAAAAGCAAAAAAATCTGGTCTCTAAATGCAAACTCCCTTTTGTGAAGCTGATACGAAAGGAGATCGAACAAAACAAATATTTACACTCATGTCTGATAAATGTCACCACGAACAGAAGTGAATGCAATAAGAAAGAGACGATATCAGATAGTAATGTGAATAAAGCAGCAGCTTATAAATCAGACTTGACTGGCAGCAAAACGAGCGTCTCCACGGATCAAATTGCACCTTCAAAATTCATCAAGGTCTCAGTCAAGAAGCTCCGAGCGAGAAGTGAGTCTGGCCTACTTCGGCTGTCATCAGACTCATCACCTGAATGCAACACTCCCACACCTGAACACAACACTAAGACACCCGGAAACAACACTAAGACACCTGAACACAACACTAAGACACCCGGAAACAACACTAAGACACCTGAACACAACACTAAGACACCCGGAAACAACACTAAGACACCTGAACACAACACTAAGACACCCGGAAACAACACTAAGACACCCGGAAACAACACTAAGGCACCTGAACACAACACTAAGACACCTGAACACAACACGAAGACACCTGAGCACAACACTAAGACACCTGAACACAACACTAAGACACCTGAACACAACACTAAGACACCCGGAAACAACACTAAGACACCTGAACACAACACTAAGACACCCGGAAACAACACTAAGACACCTGAACACAACACTAAGACACCTGAACACAACACTAAGACACCCGGAAACAACACTAAGACACCTGAACACAACACTAAGACACCCGGAAACAACACTAAGACACCCGGAAACAACACTAAGACACCTGAACACAACACTAAGACACCTGGAAACAACACTAAGACACCTGAACACAACACTAAGACACCCGGAAACAACACTAAGACACCTGAACACAACACTAAGACACCTGAACACAACACTAAGACACCTGAACACAACACTAAGACACCTGGAAACAACACTAAGACACCTGAACACAACACTAAGACACCTGAACACAACGCTAAGACACCTGGAAACAACACTAAGACACCCGGAAACAACACTAAGACACCTGAACACAACACTAAGACACCTGAACACAACACTAAGACACCTGGAAACAACACTAAGACACCCGGAAACAACACTAAGACACCTGAACACAACACTAAGACACCTGAACACAACACTAAGACACCCGGAAACAACACTAAGACACCTGAACACAACACTAAGACACCCGGAAACAACACTAAGACACCTGAACACAACACTAAGACACCTGAACACAACACTAAGACACCTGGAAACAACACTAAGACACCTGAACACAACACTAAGACACCCGGAAACAACACTAAGACACCCGGAAACAACACTAAGACACCTGAACACAACACTCCCACACCTGAACACAACACTAAGACACCTGGAAACAACACTAAGACACCTGAACACAACACTAAGACACCTGGAAACAACACTAAGACACCTGAACACAACACTAAGACACCCGGAAACAACACTAAGACACCTGAACACAACACTAAGACACCCGGAAACAACACTAAGACACCTGAACACAACACTAAGACACCTGAACACAACACTAAGACACCTGAACACAACACTAAGACACCCGGAAACAACACTAAGACACCCGGAAACAACACTAAGACACCTGAACACAACACTAAGACACCCGGAAACAACACTAAGACACCCGGAAACAACACTAAGACACCTGAACACAACACTCTCACTTCAACCAAACTTTGTGATGCGTTGAGTGGCCCAGAAGTCAAATGTATCCCAGCCTCCAACATTAGTGTAGAAAGCATCACTGTCATATCATGCAATGAATCAAACAGATTAGAATGTAAAGACATTTCTGTTTGCAGTCAAACAAAGACTTTGTCTGACCAGCCAGGCAGCTCAGAGGAAAACACTCCATCTACTAAATCTGCAGCTTCTCCAACAGGAAGTCCTCACCTCCCTGAAAGTCGGCCTGCTCCAAAATCCAGAAAAGCTGTTCACAAACTGAAGCAGGCTAAAGAAATTCAAAAAGTCCTGAAAGAACAGCCGGCCCATCTTCCAGCCAGCAGTCGGTTGATGACCAGAGCGCTGAAGGCCTGGCAGGTCGTCGACCGGAGGAAGCGTAGAAAAGCCCAGCAGGCGGTTGAGCAAACTAAGCTGAGTAAACCTCTGGACACAGTTCAGGATTCTGCTGAGCCCAGATTTGATATTTGCACTAATTTAAAACTTCTAAAATCTACTCGCATTGACAACGGTAATTGCTTTTCCAGATGTAGCTCCCCTTCTGTACTGTTCTCTGATTCAGATGATTTTGAGGCTGATGTTAAAAGTGAAGATGAAGACCTTTCAGTTTCTTCAACTCCACCAATGGACTTCATACCCCTTACATCTATAGTTAAGGCAAAGCACGAAGATCTGCCCCCAACAACACGACCTCCATCACCTCAATCACCGTTTTCCTTCATGAAAGCCTTCAAGAATGTGACAGAGCTTTCCTTTCAATCCTTACCAAATGGCTGCAATGGAAAGCCAGTCTCTTTCAGGCCAGACTCAAAATACCAGTTTAGCACTTTTCTCATGATGCTGAAGGACTTGCATGACACTAGAGAGCGAGAAGGCGCGCCCCTAGAGTTAGAGATTGGGCCACCCGGTGCACATGTGAAGGAGGAGCCGCTGATGATGCCACTCAAGGCTCCACTGGAAATACACGGCCACACACGTGTTCTTAGCAAAACCGATCCAATCGCAGACAAAAGTGTGATTGGACAGAACGGACTAGGTAAAGGCCAGAAACTCAAGAGGCCCTGTAGCAGAAAGAGTGGCAGCCATTGGTCGAAAGGGAAAACCAATCGCAGAGTGCCTGGACCTGGTTTTCCTGGAGTAACGTCAGCAACAGGAATCACTTCCTGGCCTACAACAAATATCACTTCAAAAATAATGGATGTAGAAATTGGCAGTAGCTGGATCCAGGCTGGCTGTAGCAGAGACATCGGTGGGCAAGAGGAGCAGCAGAGATGGGAAAGACTGAAGGGCAGCCAGCAGGTTGGTGTTCCTCTGGAAAGGAGGGGATGTCCGACCCTCGTCCTGGATCAGCCAACCAGCCTCGGAGACGACATGATGAACAAGACGGACGTGATTGTTGAAGCTGAGGAACAAGACAAGACTTCAGCCGGTAAGGACAGTCGACGTACCATCTTTACAAAACTAACAACGATGGAAAGTTGGCATTTTCTGTAGCATTTTGTGAAATGTGATAAACCGAACATGAAAACTGATGTCTTCCTGCCATTAGAGCTGAGATAAAACACCTGTAACGTAGATGAAGATCTGTGCATTTGCCACAGATCAAACAAGGCAGAGTAAACATTCAAAACTATTCCAGACTTTGGATGAATTGTTTTTCCAAGACTTATTGCAACGACCGATGTTTTCCTGTCTGTTAAGCTACATTCACTCTGCAGACTGAAGTGACCCAAATCCCTTTTTTTTGCCGTAACGCGACCTGCTTCGGATCTTTTCATCAGTCTGAACAACACAGATCAAAGTTTTTCCAAGGCGACCCAGGCTATATGTGGCTCTCAATCCGATCCGTATCTGATCTTTTGAAATGTGTGTCTGCGTGGGCCGGTCGCATTCATCCAACCATTTTAGCCTCAGGTTTCTGTTCAGAGTGGCGCCTGGTTGGTCTTCTGCTGCTGTAGCCTGTTTCTTTCAAAGTTTGACTGGTTGTCCATTCAGAGATGCATTAGCCAGTAGACCATCAGTTTCTGCAGCAGTAAGTCCAACAGTCAACATATCCTGCATGTCTTCGCTTTCTAAACCTCGGGTTGATTTTCAGCAGGTCGTCAAGTTGTTCCTGTCTGAGTCCTCATTTACAACTTAGTTACTCAATAAAGTGTCTACAGAGTGTTTATGATTTCCTTCCTTTTCTGTTTCCAGAACATAAACGAATACGAAAGCCCAGCAAGAGACTCCTTGAATGGACTGAAGAATACAACCAGATTTTCTCCCCAAGGAAGAAACCCAGAAAGTCTCTCCAGCTGTTTGGAAAGGTAAAAATGAGGCAAAGTGAGAATCAGAATCAGACATTGGCTTCAGTTTGTCTGCAATCAGGCAGTTTGGGTTCCAGGAATCAAACGTTGTTCTCACTACCAGGACTGGGCAATCAGAGGAAAATCTAATATCTCAATGTTTTTGCCATATACACAATAAATATCCTGATATTTTTAAATAATCTCCATTGTTATCTAAACCTATTTAGCCATTGGAGTACTCTATTCAAATAGGTTTTTTTATTCCTTTACAAAATCAGAATAAATTCAAATATTTCTTGTAGCCATCAGTTGCACAAAGATGTTTTTCATTAATGAAATTATAACACTGCCTCTTTCTGGTGTCAACACTAAACCTGTAATAAACAAGAGAATATCAGCAAAAAAAAGAGTCAAGATTAAAGAAACAAAAGTTGAATTTATTCTAAACTTAGCAGGTCCTGGACAGGCCACAGCCAGCAAACTATTTGCACATGTTGCCAATTTTGAGCATCAAACCACAAAAAGCGCAATAATGGTAAACGCTGCCAAATTCAGGCAATGTCTGCAAATCCCTTTAAGACTTGTTTCATCACAGCATACGGAGCAATAACAATTTAAATGGTCTGATCCCTCATATTTTTACTCAACAGGCCAGAATTTTACTCTTCCAACAGATTTAAGTCTGTTTCTGCTGCACAGACTGATAAATCTTTGCTGATCAAAATAATAGTGGACATTTCCAGAAGTTTTGGAGGTGAAAAGGTTCATTATTTTTATTTGACATTATTGTGAGCAATCATCTTCCCAGATGTCATTATTTAAACTCGATGGTTGCGTTAAAGCCTCTTTTGCCACAGTGACTTGAAAAACGATGGCTGGCCGATGCATCGCCCAGCCGACTCAGTCTTTTTCCCTCCAGGCCAGTGAATCTGTTGCTGCCCTGTGTGAACTTTCGGACTTGGAGAAGAACATGGCGGACAGCTCCTCGTCCTCCTTACTTCCTGAAATCCTGACGCCGCCGCCAGAGGAGTTGGCTCCAGCCACGCCTGCAGAAACCCAGATTCCCAAAGCAGAAGCGCCATTGACCCAAGAGCTTCCGGTGCTTTCCATCGACTCCTTAACTCCGCCCCCTGAAGCTGAGCCCTCCCTGTCAGATGGCCTAGTCAAAGGAAACAGTAATGTTTCAGCTTTTCATTTATTTATACAATGATGTTTTGTTGAATTCTTTACGCTGTTTTCCTTTTAAAGAGGCAGATGTGACATGTTAAAAAATGTTTTTGTTGAAAGTGTCACTATTTATCAGTTTAATATGACAGATAATCAGTGAGCAGATCAACCTCCTCTCTGAGCTGCTATCGTCAAGACATGAACCAAAAACAACCAATCAGAGCCAGGACGCAGGGCTTAGTGCTGTGAATCATCCTCATGTACTCACTGCTAAATGTGCTAATGCAGGAGGAACAGTTTACAAGAAAACTGTTTATCTGCCGTTAGCATGGCTATGCTAACTGGCCATAACACTACATTATATGCTACCTACAGTGTAGCAGAAAGCAGCAACAAACATGTTTGTGATTGACAGCACTAAGCCCCGCCTTCTGGCTCTGATTGGTTGTTTCTCGTTATTACTGGGAGAAGGAAGAGATCAATCTTTTGCCAAACTGTCACAACATGGAGACAATTTGAACAAATATCTAAACAATGTTTTTATTAAAGTCACAAACTGCAGGTTTACGGCCCAGGATTTGATCCAAGTTGAGGTTCTGCTGGCGACCGGGTCGTTTCAACCTCTTCCTGCTAACATGATGTTAATTTATTTGATTTTTAACTCCAGTTACTTTCAACATTTTCTTTTATAAAGGTTTTTATGGCACATTGTTTGTTGTGTTAGCAGATTAAACGTGAAGATAATGCAGTTAGCCGGGGTTCATGCTGCTTTTGGTTTGGGCTCCAGGTTCCGGTCCTGGTTCTGCTCGGCGGATTCAGTCAGAAGGTTTTTGGTTTCTGATCATTTCTGTGTTTGCTTGGCAGAAGTTTCTCCTGTGCTTGAAAAGAAGAGGAAGAGGAAACCCACGCAGAAGATCCTGGAGTATTGCCTGGAGGCCGAGGTTTCTGCCGCCCCGAAGAAGAAGGTAGAAAACTTTCATCTGGGCTCAGAAGCAAAACATTAACAAACAAGAAGCCTTGGATAAGAACTACCGTTAACTTGTAGTGAGTCCAGAAATGGGAATTACTCCATATGAACATACTAACTTATGTGAGATTTCTGCTTATTAGAATAATTGTTAATGGTTTTTTTGGTTTTCTTCAACCAGTTTAATCATGAAAGTGATTTTCAAAAGACATAAAACATTTTTTCTGTTTAAAATTTTGGCTCCCAAATGGAACCAGGTTATCATGAAATGAACAAAACATTAGTGGTAAATGTAAAGTAGCAGTTTTACCTAAACATTTGAATTTTATCGCTGAATTACATAACTTTACCTAAGAAGAAAAAAACTCAAATCAATTTATTGTTTCTCTTGAATTAAGATAATTGATTTCAGATAAAATGCCAAAACTGATATTTCCTCTTCCTGACCTGTTGGGTGAACGTACATGCTGCGTTTTCCTGTTTAACGCTTTCTAATATTTATATATTCATATTTAATGTGAAAGTCCAGTTCCTTGTTCTGATCATGTTTATGTTTCATTCTAGAATAAAACACTGAAGATGAATTCAAATGCTGGACCTCAGTCAGGTTCGTACGATTCCAGTTATTCAGAAAATCATCTAGAAACTACAAACAGTCCCAAAGTGGAGGATCAGTTAAAACAGGGTTTAAACCAGGGATGGAAATTAGCACCGCCACCGGAAAATACTGGTAAAAGTCTGAAGTGGAGTTAGCTGCTAACCGTTAGCTGCTAACCGTTAGCTGCTAACCGTTAGCTGCTAACCGTTAGCTGCTAACCGTTAGCTGCTAACCGTTAGCTGCTAACCAGAGTCCAAGAAATGTGAGCGGATTCGAAACGAGGCGAATCCGGAAAAATACAACTAAAGCTAAAAAGTGTGTAAACCCATTCAGAGAAATGTCAAACTAATTACCACACAGTGATGTCACAGAGGGTAATATTAATACCACAAGGCAGGGAGGGGGTATAAAATACAGGGGGTAAAACACAGTTTGGTATGAGACAGAAAATCTGCGAAAAGATTTAGTTCCTCCAACTAGAAACAATTTAATTCAACTTATTTCTGTAGCACCAATTCCGCAACAAATATTGTTGAAAGTTTCAGCTGTCAGGGTAGAGCAGCGCGCACTCAGGGATAATTGACAGCGCTGCGCTCTGCCTCCTGGTTCTGACTGGTTGTTTCACTGGGAGAAAGCAGAGATGAAACTTTTACCACAACATGGAAGCAGATTCAGTTATGAAAACACTTTAAAGTTAAATAATTCAATTATATTTTTATAAAATATTTTTAGACTGAAACCATTTTGACTTCAGATGATTAAATCTCTTAATTGATCGTTTTCTACCCAGATTTTTCTCCGCCATCTTTAAAAGTGAAACCACTCTCTGAGCCGCCGTCCTGCACGCCCCTCGCCCCCGTAACCTCTGACCCCCCGACGGCCCCCACCCCACCTGAGCAGGTGGATCCGCCCCCAGCAGACGCGTTCCAGTCTGATGACGGCAGCGTCCAGGAGGAGGCGCTGGAGTCAGAGGTCAGCCGACAGGAACTTTAGGAAACGATGGCTCCTGTGGTTCAGATGAAAACCCAACGTGTTTCTGCAGGATGACCGGTTTCTGCCGGAGAACCGGTTCCCCTCCACAAAGGACGACCTGCTGGGCGACGACGCGCCTCTACCTGTCAGGAAGATCATCGGCGACCGGGGGGGGCCCGCCTCCATGAAGGAGAACGTCTGCCAGGCGAGACCCTGACCGTAAAATCAGAGGAGACGGAATACCAGACTGGAGACCTTAATCCCCATGAATCCTGGTTAATTTCCTTTGTTCTGATCTTCACCTGGTTTGGTCCTCAGGTGTGTGAGAAGACGGGGGAGCTGCTGCTGTGTGAGGGTCAGTGCTGCGGAGCGTTTCACCTGGCCTGCATCTCTCTGGCCGAAGCGCCGAAAGGAAAGTTTGTCTGCCCAGAATGCAAATCAGGTCAGTTTATTCCTCCTGATGATCAGAAACGGGTCAGAACCAGGACCGGCCCATCCAGGCTTTCCTGTGGACACTGTTTCAGTTTTACACCACACTTTAGCGTTCCTTGGTCTGATGCTAAAGAAAGAAAGTATAAAAAATCATATGTGATGATTGTGGTGAGATGTTTAGTCCTTGTTCTTTAGTTTTCTTTAGTGTGGCTCTGTAAACTCCAACAGCGCCCCCTACAGCTGCAGTATACTGGAGTGGCACCGGTTCAAACAGTTTTTATGGGCCACCTTCTTCTGGTTAGCCCTGTTCTGGTTGCTATAGTGATTCCTGTCTCCATGGCGACAGGATTAATGGAAACCCACAGAGCGCTAATGTCTCACATGATCATAGCGCTGATTCTGTGGTCGCGCTGTCCAGGCTGACTGTCCCAACCCCAACCCAAACCCCAACCCAAACCCAAACCCCACCAAACCCAAACCCCAACCCAAACCCAAACCCCAACCCAAACCCAAACCCAAACCCAAACCCCAACCCAACCCCAACCCCAACCCCAACCCAAACCCCAACCCAAACCCAAACCCCAACCCAAACCCAAACCCAAACCCCAACCCCAACCCCAACCCCAACCCAAACCCCAACCCCAACCCAAACCCAAACCCCAACCCCAACCCAACCCCAACCCCAACCCAAACCCAAACCCTCCTTCCAGGCGTCCACACCTGCTTCGTGTGTAAGAAGCGCAGCGAAGATGTCCGCCGCTGCATGATCCCCGTCTGTGGGAAGTTTTACCATGGAGAGTGCATCGCTAACTACGCCGCGACCGCGCCAGTCAACCGAAGCTTCCGCTGCTCCATCCATGTCTGCCTCACCTGCTTCATCGCCAGCCCCGGCAGCTCGTCCGTCTCCAAAGGTCAGCGCAGTAAAGGTCAGCAGGTCACACCCGGCGGCCCGCCGCCCCGTGCTCATGGTGCCCGTTGCTCCGCAGGCCGTCTGGCGCGATGCGTTCGCTGCCCTGTCGCTTATCACGCCTCCGACCTGTGCATGGCCGCCGGCAGCGTTGTGCTTTCCAACAACAGCATCATCTGCCCCAACCACTTCGCGCCGCGCCGCGGCGTCAAGAACCACGAACACGTCAACGTCAGCTGGTGCTTCGTCTGCACCGAAGGTACGCGTCCCTTTACACTTTCAATATTACCTTCTGCATCATTTCATTTTCTTATATCCAGCAACGAGCTTTATTATTGGCCGCAGTCAGTGGTGGACACACTTACGCTAATGTGCTAACCGTGGAGCTAATTTATCATTTAGCGCTTTAGCTAACTATGGAAACATTTGATCACTTAGCTTTCCCTAAATCTACCTAATTTATTTGAATAAAACTGAGTTGAAGGTTTTGTTTATCCACTGTTTGAAATTCTTCAAATTAATGCTTTTATTTTGAAGTGCATGTCAACTATTGTTGCAGCAACTCCATTTCCTCTTTTCACATCCTCTCTTTCTTTCCCAATAATTTTATTTCAACCAGAAAATGTGTGAAACTCAGGTCCAGCAGGTTGACTTCACAACAGACTTTATTCTGACACAAAATGTCCAGAGCTTTTGGAAAAGGAAGCTTCTGCCTCTGTGCATTATTTCCTTTTAGTTTCTGGACCCAGTTTGTGGGACAAAACTAGCTTGTTCCACAAACCCAAACTGGTATGACAGTGAAAAAGCCCTTGAATCCTATCGGCTAATGGTTACCATGGTAACCTCCAGCTTTTGAAAACAGCAATAAAAACCAGGAGAAAAAACTTTTTGACCAGCCAAAATGAATTTGAAGAACAAATGAAGCAATTTTGACAAACTTCACAACTATGATATTCATAATAAAATTTAGGAAACAAAACATCATTTCAAAGGGTTTTATAAAATATTTATATGTATATTATGTCAAATAAAAGATTTGTAATCTTTCAAAGGCACATATAATTTAAATTGAAGTTAGCATTTTAGCATTAGCTTCCGCTTAACACTGTTTTAGTATGTCGGTTAGGATAGCTAATATTTCTGATTAGCGCTTTAGCATCAGTGGAGATAATATTTATTAATTCATTTATTAATGTCACTCAGGAAAGATTAAGCTAACAGCCTCGTTCACGGATCAATCTGGAACAGTCTCGACCTTTGACCCCGTGGCATGTCTCTGTCCGTCCGGCAGGAGGAAGCCTGCTGTGCTGCGAATCGTGTCCCGCCGCGTTTCACAGAGAGTGTCTGAACATGGAGATGCCCAAAGGCAGCTGGTTCTGCAACGACTGCAAGGCGGGGAAGAAGCCGCGCTACCAGGACATCCTGTGGGTCAAGGTCGGCCGCTACAGGTCAGAAACCGTTCACTGTCCCAGCAGCTACTGTTTCTGTCGTTTTAGCTTTTATGTATTAAGACTTTTACACATTTCTCAGCTTCTTCATCTTGTGTATTTTTAATGATGCGCTCTTTTTGGACCAGAAATTATGACGAGTGTGTATTTTTGAAGGTTATTATTTGCGATTGTTTTTTAGTTATTTACCGACACAGTCGCGACGTGCCTTGTGGGTAGAGCAGCCATCTTGTGATCAGAAGGTTGTAGGTTCGATTCCAGTTTCCTCCAGTCATGAAATGCAGTGAAGAGGTGGTGAGGATCACGCTGAGGATCCAGGTTGGAATGAAAGTGATGTTTTAATGATGAAAATCCAAATCGGAAGGCTAACGCTCACAGCTGGCAGCAACTGGCACCAATCAATAACTGGTGAGGCAGACAGAGACACAGCAGGAACAACCAGGGGACAAAATGAATACACAGAAAAAACCAAATCCTTACACCTCCTGCCACATGCCCCTGGGCAAGGCACGTAAGCCCAGACTGCCTACTGGATTAATCATTCCAATAATTGATTAATCTGCGTATCGGAGTATGAATGTGTGAGTGTGAATGGCTGAATGTGACTGTGGTGTGAAGCGACCTTCCTGGAACACGTGTGTGAAAACACACACTTGGCTTTCGGTGTTGTTCTTTCTGAGTCTGTATTAACCGATTACTAAATCACTTGATAACTGATTAATTATGATTATTTGAATCAACCATTTCAGTCTTGATGGTTTTTTTCCTTCTGCTGTTAAAAACCTTTTTCTGTGTTTTGGCAGGCAGATCTGATATTTATTTCCAAACTGAGCTGATGCATTAAAATGTCTCCTCTGCTGCTGCTGATTGAAGTTTTGCATTCTGTTACACACGTTTCCTTTTTTCCTACATCAGGGTCTGATTGTCTGTAATTCACTGGAAAAGCTGAAACTAAATGATGAAGCGAACGCGGCAGGATTGTTTTACTGCTTTGCCCTCTGACCCCAGGTGGTGGCCAGCGGAGGTCAGCCATCCCAAAACCATCCCAGAAAACATCCAGCGCATGCGGCACGACGTGGGCGAGTTCCCCGTTCACTTCTTCGGCTCCAACGATTACCTGTGGACCTACCAGGCCCGCGTCTTCCCCTACATGGACGTCGACGCAAACAGCAAAGAGAAGATGGGCAAAGGTGTCGATGCAACTTACAAGAAAGGTGAGGATCACCAAATATTCAGGTTTTATGTTCGTTTAACAGGGTCAGGATGCTGAGTGTGTTTTATTTCCGTTGTCAGCGCTGGAGGAGGCGGCCGTGCGATTTCGTGAGCTTCAGGCAGAAAAGGAGCTTCGGCAGCTTCAGGAGGACAGAAAGAACGACAGGAAGCCGCCGCCGTACAAACACATCAAGGTCTGAAAAACACCAACACTGCAGATTCATTGCGCTGCAGTATTCAAATCTCTAAAGGGGAAATATTATGTAAAAATTTACATTTTGGGTCTTAGAACCACAAAAAGCTTCTGGAAATAACTTCATGTTTTTGGTGTTTAATGCAGTGCTGATATTTCTCAATACTGAGGCTAAACTCCTCAATATTACTGCTATGCTAGTCAGTTAGCATGCTAACTCTAGGCTATCGCTCTTGTTTCTGCACTGCGTTGCTGCTGTTAGCTGACTAATGCTACTGTACTTTGAATGTAGCATGCTAAGCTAATAGATTGTGACAAAATAGAAAACATCACTTTATTTTATCTTGTGAACATTTTGAAACGAAAGACATGAGAAGAAAACAGATCTTTACATTTTGGAGCAACAGAACCATGAAGTCACTGATCAATGATTTTAATCGCTGATCAATTAGTTTTTAAGAGCGTCTGCATGTGCAGGTGAATCGTCCGATTGGGAAGGTCCAGATCCTGACTGCTGACCTGTCAGAAATCCCGCGCTGCAACTGCAAGGCGACAGACGAGAGTCCGTGTGGGAACGACTCTGAGTGCATCAACCGCATGCTGCTGTACGAGTGCCACCCTCAGGTACCGGAACCGCGTCTCTCCGCTGTCCACACCGTGGATCAGTTCATTTCTCTGCGGACGCTGTGTGGAATTCAAGACCTGATAAACAGTGAAAGGAGTGAATCGGCGCTGCCCCTGTAGGTGTGTCCGGCCGGTGAGCGGTGCCTGAACCAGGCCTTCACCAAGCGGCAGTACAGCCAGGTGCAGATCTTCCGGACGCTGTCTCGCGGCTGGGGCCTTCGCTGCGTCCACGACATCAAGAAGGTGAGTCCAACCGAGCGCCGCCGCCGCCGCCGGGACCTCAATAAATCTCCAGCTGGCTTTTTCTCAGGGTCAGTTTGTGACCGAATACGTCGGGGAGGTGATCGGCGAAGACGAGTGCAGGTCGAGGATCAGACACGCCCAGGAGAACGACATCTGCAACTTCTACATGTTAACTCTAGACAAGGTGTGTCACGCAGCCATCAGCACCAAACTTTACACTCAAACAGAAAATCTAAGGACACGCCGATCCGATTTCTGCAGCCTGACAGGAAGTGACATATGAAAAAAGTGAAACAAATCCTGTTTGGAGGAAAAATACAAACAAAAATCTTTTACTGAGAAAAAAAGCAAAGTTCTGGTTAGACATGGACGAAACGTTTTTATAAAAGTTTTAAAAGTCATTTTGTCCTTTCACTCCGTTGTGATTCATTTCTCAGCAGTTATGAGGCGAAACTTTAACCTGCACATTACCAGCGGGTTGTTGCTAGGCAACCGCAGAGGGCGAGCGTAGCTGTCGGTGAGTCTTTCCTCTGCCTCCCTCTGGTTTCAGGACAGAATAATTGACGCCGGGCCGAAGGGCAACGAGGCTCGCTTCATGAACCACAGCTGCCAGCCCAACTGTGAGACGCAGAAGTGGACGGTCGGCGGAGACACGCGGGTGGGACTGTTCGCTCTGGTGGACATCGCTGCAGGTCACTGAACTTCCTGTTAGGACAGGAATGAAAACGTTCAAAGATGTGTGTGTAACCACCGTTCCTCCCTCAGGCACAGAGCTCACCTTCAACTACAACCTGGAGTGTCTGGGCAACGGGAAGACGGTTTGTAAATGCGGCTCAGCAAACTGCAGCGGCTTCCTGGGCGTGAGGCCAAAGGTGAGGCTCCCGGCCTGAGACCGGCTACTTCCATGATACGGACAGAAACGCGCGCTAACCCGACACCGTCCAACAGAACAACCCTCCGTCCGACGACAAGGGCCGCAAGCTGAGGAGGCGGGGCCACGGCCGGAAGAAGAAGAAGACGCTGCCGACCAAAGAGAGGGAGGACGAATGCTTCAGCTGCGGAGACGGAGGACAGATGGTGTCCTGCAAGAAGCCAGGATGTCCCAAAGTCTACCATGCAGACTGCCTGAACCTCACCAAGAGGCCCGCAGGTCAGACAGCTTAGGGACAGGGGTCCAAGTCGAGGCCCGCGGGCCAAATCTGGCACGCCCTAGATATTTATGTGGCCTTCAAGACTCAAGATGGCCGCATAAATACAGGTGACCTGTTATATAGGACGACCTTTGGGCTACAAAACATTCATCACAATTCAAGCACAAAATCATTAAGGCCTATTAACTGTAAGATATGCTCCAAATGACTTTAAGAGTTTATTAGTAAAACCGATTAAAGATGTTTCCCTTCCTTTACGTCCGGTCGACCCAGTTCTACTGGACCCAGAACTCCATCTGCGCCGGTTCTCCTTCCCTCTGCTTCTCCGCTGTAGTCCACTTCCTGCTTTCGGAGCGGTCTCAGTGTCCAGATCCTAGTAGTGAATCAAGAGCTTTAACCTGACTCCAGTCCAGTTGCTGACCTCTAATCGACCTCTGACCTCTGGTCTGCCAAACCTTGGTCTGGTTCGGTTTGAATGTGAACACCAAGCGGACCAGAGACCGCTCCAAAAGCAGGAAGTGGACCACAGTGCAGGGCATTCTGGGTAACCAAAGCTAACATGCTAGCCTAGCGCAGCAGGCCAGGAGGTTGGTTTGGGTCAGAACCACAGCAGCTGGAGGCGGAGCAGATGTTCTGGTTCCGGTAGAACCGGGTCGACCCGACTGAAGGAGGGGAAATGTCCGTCATGTTTTCCCGGATTGTTGCCTGAATGTCTGTGTTTGGTCGAAGGTCGTTGGGAGTGTCCTTGGCATCAGTGTGACGTCTGTGGGAAGGAGGCGGCGTCGTTCTGCGAGATGTGTCCCAGTTCCTACTGCCCTCAGCACCGTGACGGTCTGCTCTTCATCTCCAAGCTGGACGGGAAGCTCTGCTGCAGCGAACACGACCCCTGTGGGCCGGAGCCGCTGGAGCCGGGGGAGATCCGGGAGTACCGGCCCGACCCGGGGGCCCTGACCTCTGGGGCCCTGACCTCTGGGGCCCTGACCTCTGGGCTGGGCATGGCCGTCATTCCCGCGGGCCGTCTCAGCCGGATCGGTGGCGGCAGGAACGTGAAGGAGGCCGGCGCTGGTGGCGGTCCAGAGGCGTTCTCTTCGTTCTCCGTCCCAGTGCCCGTCACCATCCCGGTTGCCAGCGGCAACGCCTCACCACCGCCCAGCAGCCCACACAGATTCGACCTGCCGCACTACTCACCCATCTCCTCGTACGACGAGGAGCTCGACGTCCTGGAGGAGGAGCTGGCTGAGGAAGAGGAAGAGGAAGAGGAAGAGGAAGTAATGAGGAATAAGTGGGACTCCCAGGAGGAAGATGATGAAGACGAGGGTCTGGAATACCTGGAGCTCAAAGATGAAGACGACGATGACGATTGATACGCAGTTATTTTGATTCATCACTGCACTGCAAAAACACAAAATCAGGTTTTTTTGTCCAGAGCAAATTTAAGTTCACTTGAAATAAATCGAATCCAGATTCATCTGTAAAGCAGCATCAAAGAGCTTTACATCATAAAAACACAAAGTCATAAAATCAACAATCCAACATCAGGCATCATCAATAAACTGATTATTGATTATGTTTCCAATAAAACCAACCAGCTGCTTTCAGGCTGGATTTAAAGGATCTCAGGGTTTCAGCTGTTTTACAGTTTTCTGGAAGTTTGTTCCAGATCTGTGGTGCATAGAAGCTGAATGCTGCTCCTCCCGGTTCTGGTTCTGGTCAGAAGTCCAGCAGCAGCTTCTGGATCAGCTGCAGCTGGAGGTTTGACCTGTTGGACGACCTGGAGACGCTGCTGCAGGAATCGATGCCACTGAAGATGAACCGGTTTCTCTCTGAGACGTCAGTCGTCCAGACGCTCTTCAGCTGGCAGAAGGACGACTTTGGGACTGTCTTTATGTGGCTCTGGAGGTCAGGGGTCATCACTACTGCCAGGGTTCAGGCTGATCGCTGGTTTTAGTTGGAATAACTGAAGCTGTGCATTGACTCTAGATCTATAAATCTAGATCTATAACTCTAGATTGTTCCTCTTTAGGTCCAATAATAACTCCAGTTTTGTCTCATCCACACATTGATCTGTTCTCAGTATCCATTCAGTGACTGGGCGGGGTCAAAGGTCACTTGGTGTCGAGCTGTATCAGCCTGGTTAGACTGGAAGGGTCAAAGCTTTTCTGATGAACGGGAGGTCAGAGGTCGGCCTGTAGTTCTGCAGTTCGGAGACGTTTCACCAGAATAAGCAGCTAAAGCTCATAAATAATTAATGTTGATAAACACAGCAGATTATTTCACTGTAACATGAAAATGTTTTGTCATAAGAGAAACAATCTGCTGGTGGAACCAGAACTGGGTTGCTAGGCAACGGGCAGGGCCTGGCTGGTGTTGCTAGGCAACAGTGTGAAATAATCTGCCAGTGGAAGGAATTATATTATTCTTGATAATTCCTTAATATTGGACTTATTTTGTTTCTAAAAAGTGACATTGAATTTATTTTTGTCTAATTTTCAGAATGTTAAAATATTTCCACCAAACATGTTTGGTTGGATTTAGTGTTTTTGCAGTGCAGAGCGAAGCATCAAAGGATTGAATCAGTTTTAGGAGAAACATTCAAATCATGGAAGCAGAAATAAAGAACTCAGAAATATAAATACTATATAGATTTATAAACAAAGTGACATTTATCCATCATCCTCAGTTTATTTATGAAGTGGTAATAAACTGAAGCTGAAACACATTTCAGAGGTCAGAGGTCAGACGGTTTGACCTCCAGCTGCTCCCAGTTTGAACGTTTTGTTTCTGAACGTCTCGCCTCCAGACCTGCTTGGTTCCGGCCTTTGGGTCGGATCATCTGGACCTTCTGCTGCCGGAACAAACATGGAACATGGAACCTGGAACATGGAACATGGAACATGGAACCTGGAACATGGAACATGGAACCTGGAACATGGAACATGGAACCTGGAACATGGAACATGGAACCGGTCTGCTGGAGAATGAAACTTCACCACTTTTAACAATTTGTTTGTCAAACTGTATTTGATCATTTCATGCCAAAAATACAAATCCAAGGATTCAAGGATCCAAGGACTTGAATTCAAGGAAGTTTCATGTTAAACTCAGTGACTTAAAGTATTTAAACCTTTGAACTTTTATACATTTTGTCTTTTCACAACCACAAATTTCACTGTATTTTCATTTAGAGCTAAACTGATCATCATTTCAGTGAACGATTCATTTTGATTATTTTAACAATCGATTAATATTTTAAAACTATAAAATATCAAAAATATGTCAAAGATGCAACAAACGATTCAGTCTTCAAGTTTTTGTTTAATGATAAAAATCCTTCAAATAGCAACATGAGAAAAACTGATCAATACAGAGAACAAGCGATTGATCAATTATTAACTGATTAATAATTGTATAGAAAAAGATGGCTTGGAGATTTTTAAAAGAATCTGGAACATTTAGACGTTTTGTTTTGTATCTAAATGCAGAATGAATATTTTAAAGTCAATGCTTTTCAAAATGCTTAACAATCTGAAAAGTGCGGCCTGCATTTGTATTCAGCCGTTATATTTCCTGGTTTGTTGTTCCCATTTTCTCTGATTATTGATTTATAATCTAACTGCTGTTCTCCACAGCTTGACCTTTGACCTTTCTGCTGTTTTCAGATTCAAACTTGATGTTTTAATAGAAACTGAAACTAAATGTTTTAACAATTCAACACTGCAAAAACACAATATTACAAGTATTTTTGGCTCAGTTCCTAGTGCAAACATCTTGAATTTGAAATATGAAAAAATAACTTTATATGGAACTTTTCAGCAAAATAAATCCTTAATGTTGATTTAAAAATAAATAAATTTCACTGGCAGATTATTTGACTTTAATCTCATGTTAAAGTGAAATAATCTGTCAGTGGAACTAGAACTGGTTCATCAATATTAAGGATTTATTTTATTAAACTAAGCTCCTGCAGTTTGCTGAAAAGTTCCTTTTTCAAGTTCGAGATATTAAGATTTTGTGTTTTTGCAGTGAGGTTTCTATAGATGCTGTAGCTGTCTGTGTTGCAACTTCTCTGAGGAAAACTCTGACTGAAGACTGTTGTTAAATAATCTGGATTGTTTGTTTCTGTTTCCATTCCCTGAATTACTGAAGCTAGTAAAATACATGGAGGTTTGTGGTTGTTAAAACGCTAAAAAGCTGCTGAATGCTTTGACTAGACCGCAGCACCAGATGCTTTACGTCATTATTTAAGACCACCAGCAGGGAGAGCAACACGCTCCGCTTGACCCTGACTGTCCAGTGGGATTGAAGATGTGGGATTAGCAGATTCTTCAAGCTTCATCTGTCTGCCAACGCCTTCGAGTGTGTTTTGTCTGAGACGTTTTTCAGGAATGGTTTTGCATCTGTGAGAGTCGCATCTCTTTACAAATGCCTTTTTACAATTCCCAACTGGTTCTGTTTCATTCCAGTGTCATTTTGACTTGTTGAGCTCAACTGATCTGTTAAAACAAACTCCTGTATAAACTTATAAAAAAGAAAGTTATTACATTAAACTTGTCTGTGGCCTGTTATTGAGATAAACATTTCAAACATAAAACTACACTGAACAGAAATATAAATCCCCAGGTCAAATATGGGAGTTTTATGAACATATGGGTTATGCAATATATGGAGAAACTCAAACTATATTTTCAGTAATTAGTGATCTTCATGTTGGCATTGATGAATCGTGGTTCTGCCGTTAGTAGCGAACTGACAGTCATGATTTTTAGTCAGGTTGAGGAATCTGGTTCTGACCCGGTCGGCTTCCCGGTTACAGACAGTCCTGAGGTTTGATGCGTCTGTTGTTCAGACCAACAGTCTCATCAGCCGGTCGCTGGTCTGAGCCCATCCTCAGATGGACGAGCCGGACGTGGCCGTCCGGTGCTGGTCAGAGAGGATGAGGAGGATCTGCAGTGGAGCCAGTCTGTTGGAAACCGGCAATTAACGGGCCATCGGTCCATCTGGTAATGGGCCATCGGTCCATCTGGTAACGGGCCATCAGTCCATCTGGTAACGGGCCATCAGTCCATCTGGTAACGGGCTGGTGGTCCATCTGGTAACGGGCCATCAGTCCATCTGGTAACGGGCCGGTGGTCCATCTGGTAACGGGCCGGTGGTCCGTCTGGTAACGGGCCATCGGTCCATCTGGTAACGGGCTGGTGGTCCATCTGGTAACGGGCCATCAGTCCATCTGGTAACGGGCCATCGGTCCATCTGGTAACGGGCCATCGGTCCATCTGGTAACGGGCTGGTGGTCCATCTGGTAACGGGCCATCAGTCCATCTGGTAACGGGCCGGTGGTCCATCTGGTAACGGGCCATCAGTCCATCTGGTAACGGGCCGGTGGTCCATCTGGTAACGGGCCGGTGGTCCATCTGGTAACGGGCCATCAGTCCATCTGGTAAGGGCCATCAGTCCATCTGGTAACGGGCCATCGGTCCATCTGGTAACGGGTTGGTGGTCCATCTGGTAACGGGCCATCAGTCCATCTGGTAACGGCTCGCCTCGGTCGGCCATCGGTTCCATCCTGGGTTTAAGGGCTGTTGGTTCCAGGAAACGGGCCATCAGCCTCCTGGTCGGGCCCATCCTCTGGAACGGGCCGGGTGGGTCCTCTGGTAAAGGGGGAAATCGAGTCCATCTGGGGTTAACGGGCCATCGGTCCATCTGGTAAGGGCCATCGGTCCATCTGGTAACGGGCCATCAGTCCATCTGGTAACGGGCCATCGGTCCATCTGGTAACGGGCTGGTGGTCCATCTGGTAACGGGCCATGTCCGGTCCCCATCTGGTAACGGGCCGGTGGTCCTCTGGTAACGGGCCATCGGTCCATCTGGTAACGGGCGGTGGTCCATCTGGTAACGGGCCATCAGTCCATCTGGTAACGGGCCATGGTCCATCTGGTAACGGGCCATCGGTCCATCTGGTAACGGGCGGTGGTCCATCTGGTAACGGCCATCAGTCCATCTGGTAACGGGCCGGTGGTCCATCTGGTAACGGGCCATCAGTCCATCTGGTAACGGGCCGGTGGTCCATCTGGTAACGGGCCTGGTCCATCTGGTAACGGGCCGACGTGGCCTCCATCTGGTAACGGGCCATCGGTCCATCTGGTAACGGGCCGGTGGTCCATCTGGTAACGGGCCATCGGTCCATCTGGTAACGGGCCATCAGTCCATCTGGTAACGGGCCATCGGTCCATCTGGTAACGGGTGGTGGTCCATCTGGTAACGGGCCATCGGTCCATCTGGTAACGGGCCATCAGTCCATCTGGTAACGGGCCATCGGTCCATCTGGTAACGGGCCGGTGGTCCATCTGGTAACGGGCCATCAGTCCATCTGGTAACGGGCCATCGGTCCATCTGGTAACGGGCCGGTGGTCCATCTGGTAACGGGCCATCAGTCCATCTGGTAACGGGCTGGTGGTCCATCTGGTAACGGGCCATCAGTCCATCTGGTAACGGGCCATCGGTCCATCTGGTAACGGGCCATCGGTCCATCTGGTAACGGGCCGGTGGTCCATCTGGTAACGGGCCATCAGTCCATCTGGTAACGGGCCGGTGGTCCGTCTGGTAACGGGCCATCGGTCCATCTGGTAACGGGCCGGTGGTCCATCTGGTAACGGGCCATCAGTCCATCTGGTAACGGGCCATCAGTCCATCTGGTAACGGGCCATCAGTCCATCTGGTAACGGGCCATCAGTCCATCTGGTAACGGGCCATCGGTCCATCTGGTAACGGGCCGGTGGTCCATCTGGTAACGGGCCATCGGTCCATCTGGTAACGGGCCGGTGGTCCATCTGGTAACGGGCCATCGGTCCATCTGGTAACGGGCCGGTGGTCCATCTGGTAACGGGCCGGTGGTCCATCTGGTAACGGGCCATCAGTCCATCTGGTAACGGGCTGGTGGTCCATCTGGTAACGGGCCATCAGTCCATCTGGTAACGGGCCATCAGTCCATCTGGTAACGGGCCATCAGTCCATCTGGTAACGGGCCATCGGTCCATCTGGTAACGGGCCGGTGGTCCATCTGGTAACGGGCCATCGGTCCATCTGGTAACGGGCCGGTGGTCCATCTGGTAACGGGCCATCGGTCCATCTGGTAACGGGCCATCGGTCCATCTGGTAACGGGCCGGTGGTCCGACAACGGACACTGAGCCGTGCAGCTGCTGCATCCAACATGCCAGCGGCTCCCACATAACATCTCAGGCTTTATGATTTGTGACATAATGTGACTTTTTGGGGCCTTTTTCTGTCCAGCTGTTGCTCATTTTGTCTGATTATCCAGTGGACATGACATGACCCACAATGCACTGAGTAAACTCACTGACAGGAAGTTGGATTAAATATTATACACAGATCAAGAGAAATATTACTTTTACAGTTGTTACCTCCACATGGGAACAATATCTGACATGGGGCGTTTATATGTTTGTTCAGGATATATAGAAAGCATTTGATATCAAATATCATTTATTTTCACCATGTTGCATAGAACGATCTACTATACATTTTATAAAAGTTCCTAAATTAAGTTAGCGGTTTGTTGTCATAAGTGGTAAAACTTTTACAGTTAATTATATGTATATATATATATATATATATATATATATATATATATATATATATATATATATATATATATACAAGGAGGGAAGTGAGCCAACTATCAGAGCTCCATAGTGGTGCAATGAAAGGACCAGTACTTAGGAAGTACAGCCAGATGGCCATACCTGAAGCACTCGAAACTGCCAAACAGAGGATCCAAACCTTGGCCAATCGCCTAAAGAGATACACAAGGGAGAATGAAGCCAGAAGGATAAACCGGCTCTTCTCCACCCAACCAGCTAAAGTGTACTCTCAATGGCAGGGTAATAACAACAGAGCAGATCCACCAAGGCTGGAGACTGAACAATACTGGAAAGGCATATGGAAAAGGGAGGCGTCCCACAACAGCAATGCACAGTGGCTGATCTCTCTACGAGACGACCATAGCAACCTCCCTGAGCCCCGGTAACCATCACTGTGGCAGATGTCCAAGAAAGAGTCTCAGGTATGAAAAACTGGACAGCACCAGGGCCTGACATGATCCATGCCTACTGGCTAAAAAAGCTCACTGCCCTCCATGAGCGACTGGCAGCCCAAATGAACCAGCTGCTGTAAAATGGGACTCACCCTGAATGGTTAACTGAAGGGCGCACAGTCCTGATCCAGAAGGATCCATCAAAGGGTTCAGTCCCACCCAACTACCGACCACAACCTGGAAGCTCATGTCAGGCATCAAAGCGGCTAAGATAAGCAGACACATGGATAAATACATGAGCACGGCACAGAAGGGCATTGGCGTAAATAGCAGAGGAGCCAAACACCAACTTCTTGTAGACCACACAGTTGCCAGAGACTGCAAAACCCGACACACCAACCTGTGCACGGCTTGGATCGATCACAAGAAAGCCTATGACTCAATGCCACACACTTGGATCATTGAATGCTTAGAGATGTACAACATTAACAGGACTCTGAGAGCCTTCATTGTAAACTCGATGGGGCTGTGGAAAACCACCATTGAAGCCAACTGCAAACCACTTGCACAAGTGTCCATCAAATGTGGCATATACCAAGGAGATGCTCTGTCCCCGCTGCTGTTCTGCATTGGCCTGAACCCCCTCAGCCAAATCATCAACAAGACTGGCTACGGATACCGACTCAAGAATGGAGCCAACATCAGTCACCTCCTCTACATGGATGACATCAAGCTGTACGCCAAGAGTGAGCGAGACATCGACTCACTGATCCACACCACCAGGATCTACAGCACAGACATTGGGATGTCAGTCGGACTAGAGAAGTGTGGTCGGATGGTCACAAAGAGAGGGAAGGTCGTTCGCACGGAAGGGGTCTCACTCCCAGAAGGAACAATAGCAGACATAGAGGACAGTTACAAGTACCTGGGAATACCACAAGCAAATGGCAACCTCGATGAGGTCACAAGGAAAACAGCCACAGCCAAATACCTCCAACGAATAAGGCAAGTCCTGAGAAGCCAGCTCAATGGCAAGAACAAGATCCAGGCAATAAACAGCTACGCCTTGCCAGTAATCAGATACCCTGCAGGAATAATTAGCTGGCCAAAGGAGGAGATACAGGCCACAGATGTTAAGACACGAAAATTACTAACAATGCATGGAGGGTTCTACCCCAAATCCAGCACCTTGACTGTACACGAGCCGCAAGGAAGGAGGCAGAGGACTAGTGAGTGTGAGAACCACTGTCCAGGACGAAACATCCAAGATCCATAGATACATCAGGGACAAAGCCTCATCAGACAATGTGCTCAGTGAATGTCTCAGACATGGGGAACAGAAGCTGAGGTGCTGGAGGTACCATCATGGGAGGACAAACCCCTACATGGGATGTACCACCGGCAAATAACTGAAGTGGCTGATATCAGAAAGTCCTACCAATGGCTGGAAAAAGCTGGACTCAAGGACAGCACAGAGGCCCTCATCCTGGCCGCCCAGGAACAGGCCATAAACACCAGAGCAATAGAGGCCCAGATCTACCACACCAGACAAGACCCAAGGTGTAGGTTGTGCAAGGAGGCCCCTGAGACAGTCCAGCACATAACAACAGGGTGCAAGATGCTGGCAGGGAAAGAGTACATGGAACGACATAACCAAGTGGCAGCATAGTGTACAGAAACATCTGTGCAGAATATGGACTGGAAGCCCCGAGATCAAAGTGGGGAACACCCCCAAAGGTGGTGGAGAATGGCCGAGCTAAGATCCTGTGGGACTTCCAGATCCAGACAGACAAAATGGTAAGGTCCAACCAACCGGACATTGTCGTGGATAAACCACAGAGGAAAGCCGTTGTGGTGGATGTAGCAATACCGAGTGACTGCAACATCAGGAAAAAGGAGAAACTGGAGAAATACCAGGGCCTCAGGGAGGAACTGGGAGGGCCTGGAAGGTGAAGACCACAGTGGTGCCTGTGGTCATCGGGGCCCTCGGGGCCCCAAACTGGAGCAGTGGCTACAACAGATCCCAGGAACAACATCAGACATCTCAGTCCAGAAATGTGCAGTTCTAGGCACAGCAAAGATACTGCAGAACCCTCAAGCTCCCAGGCCTCTGGTAGAGGACCCGAGCTCAGAGGGTAGGAACCACCGCGGTGGGGGAGAAGGGAATTTGGAATTTTTAAAAAAATATATAGATGAGTATTTAGTAACACAAAGAAGTTCCTCCGGCAATAAACGAGTCGGAGTTCATTAAACACAGACATGAAAAAAACGTGACACAAGAATGAAGAAAAGTTTCATGATTTCTTTAGTGTTTATTTATTAAAACTTATACAGAGTATCGTAACTGGAGATCCGCCATCATTTCAAAATGTTCATTCAGGAAGTTTTTGTATTTTTAAATAATCTGAACAACTTCACCTAAAAATACTGAGCATCAAAATGTTATGAAATGTAAAACATGAACAAATATTCAGCTTAGAAGGCAACAATAACTTAGCAAATCAAAAGTCAAACTCGGCTGCAAGCGACAGTTTTTACGTCTCAACATTCAGCAGGAGGATTTTCCAGTTTGGGTCAAACTGGGAACGGAAACATCGACCGACTACAACCCCACAGACCGACCGGCAATTTCTGACAGATCTGATCAGATCATGGAGGTTTCCTGTCAGGAGCAGCAACGCAGAGATGAGTCAGATGGCAACTGGCAACCAAAACCACCCGGCGACCAAAACCAACCAACACCAGCCGGCAACCAACAACAACCGGTGACCCAATACCGACCGGCAACCAACACCAGCCGGCAACCAGCACCAACCGGCAACCAACAACAACCGGCAACCAACACCAGCCGGCAACCAACACCAACCATCAACCAACACCAACACCAGCCGGCAACCAACAACAACCGGCAACCCACACCAACCGGCAACCAACACCAGCCGGCAACCAACACCAACCGGCAACCAACCAACCGGCAACCAACACCAGCCGGCAACCAACACCAACCATCAACCAACACCAACACCAGCCGGCAACCAACAACAACCGGCAACACACACCAACCGGCAACCAACACCAGCCGGCAACCAACACCAACCATCAACCAATACTAGCCGGCAACCAACACCAACCGGCAACCAACACCAGCCGGCAACCAGCACCAACCATCAACCAACACCAACCATCAACCAGCACCAACCGGCAACCAACACCAACCGGCAACCAACACCAGCCGGCAACCAACAACAACCGGTGACCCAATACCGACCGGCAACCAGCACCAGCCGGCAACCAGCACCAACCATCAACCAACACCAACCATCAACCAACACCAACCGGCAACCAACACCAACTGGTATCCAACACCAGCCGGCAACCAACAACAACCGGTGACCCAATACCGACCGGCAACCAACACAAGCCGGCAACCAGCACCAGCCATCAACCAACACCAGCCGGCAACCAACACCAACCGGCAACCAGCACCAGCCATCAACCAACACCAGCCGGCAACCAACACCAACCGGTATCCAACACCAGCCAGCAACCAACACCAACCGGTATCCAACACCAACCGGCAACCAACACCAGCCGGCAACCAACACAAGCCGGCAACCAGCACCAACCATCAACCAACACCAGCCGGCAACCAACACCAACCGGCAACCAACACCAGCCGGCAACCAACACAAGCCGGCAACCAACACCGACCGGCAACCAACACCAGCCAGCAACCAACACCAACCGGCAACCAACACCAGCCGGCAACCAACACCAACCGGCAACCAACACCAGCCGGCAACCAACACCAACCGGCAACCAACACCAGCCAGCAACCAACACCAACCGGCAACCAACACCAGCCAGCAACCAACACCAACGGGCAACCAACACCAGCCAGCAACCAACACCAACCGGCAACCAACACCAGCCGGCAACCAACACCAACACCAACCGGCAACCAACACAAGCCGGCCACCAGCACCAACCGGCAACCAACACCAGCCGGCAACCAACACCAACCGGCAACCAACACCAGCCGGCAACCAACACCAACCGGCAACCAACACCAGCCAGCAACCAACACCAACCGGCAACCAACACCAGCCGGCAACCAACACCAACCGGCAACCAACACCAGCCAGCAACCAACACCAACCGGCAACCAACACCAGCCAGCAACCAACACCAACCGGCAACCAACACCAACCGGCAACCAACACAAGCCGGCCACCAGCACCAACCGGCAACCAACACCAGCCGGCAACCAACACCAACCGGCAACCAACACCAGCCAGCAACCAACACCAACCGGCAACCAACACCAGCCGGCAACCAACACCAACCGGCAACCAACACCAGCCGGCAACCAACACCAACCGGCAACCAACACCAGCCGGCAACCAACACCAACACCAACCGGCAACCAACACCAACCGGCAACCAACAGAAGCCGGCCACCAACACCAACCGGCAACCAACACCAGCCGGCAACCAACACCAACCGGCAACCAACACCAGCCGGCAACCAACACCAACCGGCAACCAACACCAGCCGGCAACCAACACCTGCCGGCAACCAACACCAACACCAACCGGCAACCAACACAAGCCAGCCACCAGCACCAACCGGCAACCAACACCAGCCGGCAACCAACACCAACCGGCAACCAACACCAGCCGGCAACCAACACCAACCGGCAACCAACACCAGCCAGCAACCAACACCAACCGGCAACCAACACCAACCGGCAACCAACACAAGCCGGCCACCAACACCAACCGGCAACCAACACCAACCGGCAACCAACACCAGCCGGCAACCAACACCAACCGGCAACCAACACCAGCCGGCAACCAACACCAACCGGCAACCAACACCAACCGGCAACCAACACAAGCCGGCCACCAGCACCAACCGGCAACCAACACCATCTTATTTCTGACACAACTGCAGGTCTTAGTGCAAAGTTGATGACTCAGAAATCCCGTCAGGAGGTGAAAACTCTCTGCTCTGATGGAAAGTCAAAATGTACATTAGTGTTTTGCTGTATAATGACTTGAGGAATAGGAAACCTTCATGTTTTAGACGTTGCTTTAACGGTCAGATTCATGTTTCTAAGCCGTGCTCTGATTAACAAATGAGCTGGAAAACAATCTAATAACTGGTTTCATTTGACTGAAGTTGCAGTTTTTCTGTCAGAAAATTTGGATTGTGTAGCAATCTGAGACCAACGAAGGCTGAGTGTTGCTTTTCTTCGTACATCCATGGCTGTCGTGGTATAAAAACATGGACGAAGTGAGGCTGTTGAACGTAAACGAACCTTCTTCCTCTCCTCAGTGTTTGTTGGTGACTCTGGATGTGCGATGAGCGTCCGGCTCTGTGTTTCCGTCTCTTCTGCTGCGATCATGAAGAAAAACAAAGATGGAGTCTTGGTTCTGCTCTGTGATTGGCTGCCAGCAGACCCAGACTGACGGTACAGAGGAATCCTCCATCTGCTCTTCCCGCATCAGTTTCCATGGCAACAGGAGTAAAAGTACGAGTCTTTCTTCTGACCCAAGTCGACGCCGGTTTCCTCTGGAACAGAAAAGAAGAAATTCATTTCCTGGGTTTTATAAATAATCTCTGATCGCACTAAAAAAACTAATATTTTAGTTTCCTGTTCAAATGTCTTAATTTAGTTGTTGAAACGAAACAAATAGGTTTTCATCAAGATAACAGAGTTCAAGTCAACAATTCCTAAAAATGGTTTTAAAACATTTTCTAGGATTATTTCAGTTATAAAACATTTTTAGAAGAAATGTGAATAAAAACTGTAATTTATGTTTTTTACTGATATACACTGCAAAAACCCTGTAGTTGCTTTTATAAAAATTGTTGTTTTTTTTGTCACAACTCTACATAAAGTGTTTGGAAACATCATAAATACATTTAGCTTCCGAAGCCCAACATGCACAATTTGGAGGTGTGTGCACATCCCACCAGTTTTGTCCCAGAGGGAAACGATGCGACTGAAATCACTTAAAGTTTATTTCTCAAGTCCACATTTAAAGCTGTAGGATAGAAAACTGGAGCTGCTCCTGTGTAGTTATGATCCATTCTGCTAATAATCCATGTTCTGGTTTCAATCCGTCCACCAGCTGATTTATGAAGTGGAGGAATCGCTGCAGACTGAAACCGAACCGCTCATGTTCCAAACTGGACATGAAACGGATCAGCTGGTTTTCCTGAGGAAACTAACCAGGCAGGAGTTGGAAAGCAGAGCTGCTGAAATCCTCAGCAACTTTCTGGAACAATTCATCTAGAAAACAGATAAAAGTTCAGAGGTCAGATCAGTGCAGAAAAGCAGAAATTCTGTTACTCCTGAGTTTTGTTTGTATTCCATGTCTATCCTATAGGGGGCACCGTTATGCCAGGAGCAAATGTTCTTGGGTTTGTACTCTTCTTCTGCGCCGGTTCTGTTTGGGTCATGGCGGAGCAAAGTTGAGCAAAGAAACAAGTTATTTTACTGACTAACAATTCTGTCATATCTGAGGAATTTACTAATATTATTATATTTTGGAAAATACAGATACAACCAACTGCTGATCTGGTTGTTGTTGATGTTTTTCATCTTTTGAATATCCAATTAAATGATTCTCTGAAAAACACATCTCACAACCAGTTTTAGTGAAATCCACAAAGTCGTTATTAAAATCATATTCAGAGTAAATTTATTCTTTGCTGATAGAAAAGTAAAACTTACCGACATTTTTTCCTGTTTTACTGGAAGTTTCAAAATACTGAGCGCCGACGTCTGAGGAAGAAACAAAACCTTCAGCAGATGTTCCAGAAACTACAGCAAGATTTTAGCCAGAAATTAGAACCAAACACATTTCAAGACTTCAAAATATAAACACTATAAGTTCAGTTTACATTATAGGAAAAGATTCAACAGTGGATGGATGATAAATGGATGATGGATGGATGAAAGGCAATATGACAGGAAATACAGTTTTATGTTTATATTTTTTCCCTCCTTGTTTTTCTTTCTCCAGACGTGGAAAATGTCTGGAGACGATCTGGTGGATCCCCGACTCTGGGATCCACCAGATTCCCAGAGTCGGGACGCTGGTCCCGGTTCGTCACCTTCTGCGAAGTCCTGCGCGTCGTGGAAGTCGATCTGACGCAGAGCGCGCTCTCCTTCGATCAGGTCGCTCTTTGTGCCGCACACGTAGATTTTACAGTGCTGCAAAATGCAAAGCAGTCAATAAATCTCAGATAAAACCAGGCAGGAAATAAATCGTCACATTAAAGGTGACCTGCTTCCTGTGGCAGGTGAGGATCGGTCAACGGCCTAATCAAAACCTGTTCATCACATTTTTCACATAAAACGGTTCTTCATTCAGAATCGGCCGCTGTCACTTTCAAACCAAACAAGATGGAGTTCTGCTGCTGTTGCTAGGTAACAGGTCTGGGCTGCTGTTGCTAGGTGACAAAACATTTCGGATGTTCTGAAACGGATCATTTTCCAGACACCAAAAAACCTCTGGGGGTTTTTAATAAGCTGAAGAAAATATAATCATACAATAAACAAAAATGTGAGGAATATAAATTTTATATCCATAGGTTTAAGAGATAAACATTATGAAAGTAAAAACTCCATTAAATCTGCAGTTTATAAAAACATTTATTTTGTTTTTATTCAAACAGTGTTTGTTATGAGAGATCATCTGAAACAACCAATCAGAGCCAGGAGGCGGGTCTTAGTGTTGTTAATCAAGCCTCGTGTGGCGCTGCTCTGCTATGCTGCAGCAGCCTTTCCTGAATGCTAGGCTAGTGTTTCTGTACCAGTAATTAGTTTCTCCTCCATCAGCACATTTAGCAGCAGGTACATGAGTTGACTGACAGCGCTAAGCTCCGCCTCCTGGCTCTGATTGGTTGTTTTGTGTTCATTTCTTCAGACAGCATGATGAGATGGATCTGCCTCATAAACATGGAGGCGGTTTAAATAAATATTATTTTACTAAAGCGTATGCAGCAGGAAGGAAACGCTCTCACCTCCTCACAGTTCTGCAGCTCCTTCACCCAGAACCGGGCTCTCTGGAAGCTGCTGCTGTCCGTCAGATCTGAGGCACAAACAGAGGAACCTCAACATCCTGCAGGTTTCCCTCAGCTCAAAGAGCAGAGCAACCAAATGTAGCGGGTTGAGAAACAGTAAAAAGATAAATATAAAAGTTAATACGCCCCCTATTTTTGAATCAGACTGGTCTCGTCTTTTGTCTTTTCTTTTTCTTATGCATATAGACGTGTTTGTTGTCTGCATGTGTCCTCTTGCCAGTGGGGGCGCTCTCGTGCCGCTGTGGGTCTAACAGGAAGAAGCATGTGTGGCTCTTGCCAGAGTAACGTTGTTTCAACTCACTTCCTCTGTGATCCTCAGATCTTGGTGGCACAGGATTCATCTGCCTGCACCACTTGGTAGAGAAATTGTGAGTGAAATTCTCGGAACAACAGAGACGCTTGCAATTCAGCTTTAAGATTTAAAAAATTAACATTTTTTTCCCCCAATTATTAAATTCTTGAAAAAATAAAACAAGCAACACCCAGCCTGGCAGGGGGCCTGGTAAAGCATGGCGGGCTGCCAGGCTTATATTACGCTGAGGGAAAACCTGCTACTGCGACAGGTTGGCGACCTGTCCAGGTGACCCCGCCTCTCGCCCGGAACGCAGCCGGAGAGGCAGCAGCACCTCCTGACCCCATTAGGGAGAAGATGGATGGATGGATGGATGGATGGAAAACCTGCTGATATCACTATATTGAAGTAAAACCGGAAAAAATAAGTGCATCCTCTCTGAGGTTCATTTCTAATTAAAAAATGAAAAAACAATAGAAAATAAATCATCCATCTTTGAAAATAAAGAAATTTATCCGGCAGCTTTGAGTGGATTAGCAGTAGATTATCAGTGGGATATCAGTAGATTATTAGTAGATTATCAGTGGATTATCAGTGGATTATCAGTAGATTATTAGTAGATTATCAGTAGATTATTAGTAGATTATCAGTAGATTATTAGTAGATTATCAGTGGACTATCAGTAGATTATCAGTGGAGTATCAGTAGATTATTAGTAGATTATCAGTAGATTATTAGTAGATTATCAGTGGATTATCAGTAGATTATCAGTGGAGTATCAGTGGAGTATCAGTGGGATATCAGTAGATTATTAGTAGATTATCAGTGGATTATCAGTAGATTATTAGTAGATTATCAGTAGATTATCAGTGGATTATCAGTAGATTATCAGTGGATTATCAGTAGATTGTCAGTAGATTATCAGTGGATTATCAGTAGATTATCAGTGGAGTATCAGTGGATTGTCAGTAGATTATTAGTAGATTATTAGTGGATTATCAGTGGATTATCAGTGGATTACCGTAGCAGACCACAGCGGCCCGGGCTCCTCTGTAGTAGATCCGACTCATGGCCTCGTAGCGCTCCGATCCGGCCGTGTCCTGTCAGGAACAACATGGGAAATTTAAAGAAACATTCCTCATTGTAAATCAACATCAATAAGATATTCCTGATATGAAGCTGCAGATTATTTCTGTCACTTTGAAGGACTTGTCGTCATTCACCTTTGACCTTTATGACTCACCCAAATTCCCAAAGTGATGACTCTGTCTGCGACCTGGATGGGTTTGGCCACAAATGCAGCACCGATGGTCTGAGGACGACACAAACGCAGCTTAATGTTCTGATCCGAATATTTAATCTGAAAAATTATCACAATAAAACTTGACAGGAATCAGAAGTTTACATGCACCAAGATCATTTCAGTTATTAATTAATCTATTGATTATTCTGACAATTAGATTACAAAACTGACACAAGCTGCACATTTTTTAAAGTCTTTTTTATATAATATTAGAAAAACATAAAAATAAACTAATAATTCAATCATTTTTAAAATAAGAAAATAAACATTTTATTCTGTTAAAGTCGGAAACTTTTTACTTCTTTGATCATTCTCAAAGACCAGAAAAGATGTAGATCAAGTAGTAGAGATTATCTGGGGATTATTTGTTGGATTATCAGATTAATAATTCAACAGCAGGAGGGTTTTTACGGAGTGTGAACCAGGTGAAGCTAAATGAGAACTTTAGGCTGGAAATGATTTTAACTCGTATTCAAAATGTTTATATTTTTGTACAGTTTTGGTTTAATTTCTGCTCTGAACGTCCTTTTATTAAGCTAGTTAATGATTCATAAATTAATCAAATTAATGATTTCAGTCCTAAAAGACACAAACCGGCTGAAGGTAAATCAGAAAAAACTGTTTACGTTAGAATTACCAAAGTTATTTCTGTTGAGACACCTGGAGAGTTTGTTGGCAAAACGTGAAACCTGACCTTTATCTGACCTTTATCTGACCTTCATTTTATTAGTAGAAACAGGAGAGGTGGGACTTCCTGTTTTCCCAGATTCAGCACCTTGAAAAAGTTTCTCAACCAGTTGAACATCACAAACTTCAGGGTATTTTCTGTAATTCAGTGGTTTTCAAACTATTTGGCCGTCAAAAATGTCAAGTGGAAATATTTACTTAGTTTAGTTTTCTTTAGCTATAATTGCAAAAACAGTTTTATATATTTATTTTTTATCTGCCCTTCACCTCCACCAAAGCTTCCAGTCGCATCAGTCAAACTGGTCCCTGCTGGAACCAGCAGTATGAAGTTCCCACTGCCGTCCAGAAAACATCAAATTAAGATCTTAACATGGAAAATGTTTGGTGCAACACAAAGTCTCCATCCAGGTTTCTGTTTCTAAATGAATGTAATTAATTATAAAAATGGACCAAAATCTTCCAGAGGCTTCACTGACATGAAAACTTGTTCCCTTTTAACAAACTTGAATAAAATAAAGCAAAATTGAACCAAATAATGTTCCTGTTGCAGAAAAGATTCAGAAACCAATTTCATCAAAGACAATCAAAAAATGGAAACTATGAAATATGGCTTTTTTAAAAAAAATATCTGGCATCTTTTGGTCTGATTAGTTTCTCACTTTATTAAAACATTGAGCTGAGTTTATTGTTTACTTAGCAAGTAAAAATAAATAAAACTGTTTTTGCAATTATAACTGAAGAAAACTAAACTAAGAAAAATAGTAAATATTTGAACTTAGAATTTTTGACGGTAAAATAGTTTGAAAACCACAGAATTATGGAAAATACACTGAAGTTTGTGATGTGACAAACTATAAACATGTTCAACTGGTCGGGAAACTTTTCCAAGGCGCTGAATTACAAAACAGGAAGTCCCGCCTCTACTAATAAAATCAGAGTAAAAACAAATAATAATACTATTATTGTTACTATTATAAAAGCAAAGCAAGTCAAAACTGTGAAATGTAAAATTTTGAAAGGTTTTTGCTGAGTAAAAATAAAAATGAAGAATGATTGACTGCAGCCGAAATCACATTTTAGACTAACTAGTGTCAGAGAAGCTTTCCCCAGTTATTCATGCTGAGGTTTTCAGATTCATTTCCACAGAACAAACTGCACCAACAGTCAAACACTCTCAGTCCTAAATCTTCCCCAAAGGTCAGACATGAAGAACGAGCCGCCATGTTCAGCTCAGAATCAATTCTCTGATGGTGAAACGCGCCGTAACCCGACAGCTCTGACTTTCCTCTGAGGCCACAAACCGCAAGCAGCTGGACTCACGTTCTGGTACGGCCCCACCAGGAAGCGGTGGTGGACGTATCGCTCCACCAGGCTCGTCTTCCCCACGCTCTCCTTTCCCAGCATCACCACCTTGGCGTCCACACGCATGGCGCTCATGGCGGCGGGGCGATCAGTCAGGGAGTCACCGGGCGGCTGAGGGAACTGCATGAAGAAAACACAAAGAAATACAGTTTATATCAGGAAGAAAGAAATAAATGTGATGGAAATATTAACATTTTTTCCATATTTATCTAGAGATCATGGTACCTAGACGCCACATTTTTCCATGACAATTATAAATAAATCCTGATGAAAGTATCACAGGGACAGAATTAAACATTCATTTAAAGAAGATCCATTAAAATTACAAAACAGCTTAAGGTGAACCAACCAAACTTAAGTCAACAAAATCTCAGATGAAAAGTCAAACCAAACTTTAAAAACTATTTATATCTGATACCTTCACTATTTATGGAAGATAACTAGAGGCGATGTAAAAAAGGGACTTTTTCAAAGTCACATTTATGAGATCAAAGTCATAAATTTTGTTTTAGCGAAAAAGATGTCAGACAATATCAGTGACGTGCGGTCAGAGGAGGCAGAGCCTCATCATGGAGAAATAATAAATCTTGATAAAATCATTTATATTGCTATTTTCACCCTGGGGTTTATGCTAAAAGTACCTATTTTCCATTTAGCTTAACTAATTTTGATTATTTTTTCTTAAAAAAACCCAAAAACAACAAAAAAAAAACAAACAAAAAAAAAAATCGCTGCATTTTCCCATTCAAATACTCAGAGAGCAGCAGGTTCCTCCTGTCTGAACGCCGCCAATAAAATGGTTAATAAACATTTAATATATGAACTGATTTTCCAACTTTTAGCTTATTTATGTAATATACGGTGTTCTTGTCACCAACTGTGTGTGTAACGTGTTTCCTGTGCAGAACAGCAATCAGAAACCAGAAAACAGACTGGAGGTGAGCCAGGCAGTTCTCTGGCCTCATGGCAGGGGGCGCTCATGATCCCAGACACTGACACTCCACACTGCAGAGGAAGAGACAGTAACAGCGTGCTAGCCATGGAGCTAGCCAGGGAGCTAGCGAGAGAGCTAGCCATGGAGTTAGCCAGGGAGTTAGCCAGGGAGTGAGGCATGTAGCTGGCCATGGAGCTAGGCGTGGAGCTAGCCAGGGAGTTAGCCAGGGAGTGAGGCGTGGAGCTAGCCATGGAGTTAGTCATGGAGTTAGCCAGGGAGTTAGCCAGGGAGTTAGCCAGGGAGTGAGGCATGGAGCTGGCCATGGAGCTAGGCGTGGAGCTAGCCGTACAGTAAAGTGCAGCGATATATTTATAGTTTTCTCCTCTTACCGCAGTATCACATATTAATAATCACAAAATGAACATTAAGCATAAAAACAAACTACTGCAACAGACTGAATGTTATTCTCTTTGTGTGGGAAATATTTCAGTGTTTTTTTGTTGTCAGTTGCTATGGCAACTAGGTAGCTGCGCTGATACAGAGAGCGAGAATGAAATGGTTTCAACTTATACTTGAAGGGATTTTCTCTTTGCTGTGGAGCATGAAATTAATAATATCCACACGTCCAAGTTTGACTCAGTTAACGGAGTTACTGTACGGCGGCAGCGCGGTGATGGATGACATGAAGAAGAATTGTGTTTTTGCCCTCCAGCGTTGTTCCCTTATAGAAACAATAACATGCAGGGGGTCTGTATTTGTATATCTGGTTATGATGACGTCAGTGCCTCTCCAGCTATGAACCTCACAGCACGTCACTGGACTATATATTTATAAACAATAAAACTAGACGTGTTTTACTTTATTTCATACGGAAGAAAGTTGGAGCCACTAAAGAATTTACTGAACTTTCATAAAAAGTCAAAAACCTGAATTTGTCTACCAAAGTCTGGTGAGAAAAGTCTGCTCCCCCATAATAAAAGCGAAACTTTCGTCCTGCCTGTAGGTAAATGCTACTGCGTGTTGGGAAACGTAAACATGACACAGCAGCAGAGCGCTAACATAGCCAGGCTAGCGAAGCTAACCGAACCCCGTTACAAACTCACCTGGTTGCTAGCGTCACTCCGCTAATCTCTAAACATCCGATCACGTCCCGCTTCCAGCAGGGAGCCAAACGTCTTCTCACACCCGCCTACCAGGCCCGTTTCGCGGCTGACACGCTGCCCAGCAGCTGGCTCATCATCTCCGTCCCGCAGCGGGTGGAGGAGCCCCGGCTGGATGGTGGCAGAGGCAAACTTAGCTCCGCAGGGTTAGGGGGTTAGGCGTCTGCAAATTACAATCCGGTCGCCAGAAAGCGGACGATACGGAAACGGTTGGAGGCGGTTCAGCGGGTCGAGCGGATTCTGGTTCAGAGGACGAGATGTTTCTGCCTGGGCTGGGGACAGAGCTCCCGCTGAGCTTTGTTTGGTTGGTTCGGTCGGAACGAATGAGCGAGCGCTGCTGGTTTCCAGAAGCCGGAAGTGGTCGAGTTGTTCGAGACATTCTCCGGATGTTTTTCCTCCGTTTGAACAAATGCAGAGCAGACCTAAAGAAAATATAATAATAGGGTGCCATGAGAATATCTGTGGCACTTTAGGGGGGATTAGGCATATGTGTACATGAACACTTTAATGTGTTTTTAATTAACACATTAATGTGTGCCACCTTTATCAAAATAATTTAATAAGGGTTGTACTTTCACTCTTAAGTCACTTTCAGTTAAGACACTTTTGTTTTATCAATAAATTAAATCAAAACTACCCATTGTATTTAATCAGTGTTTCTTTGTTTGAAACTTCCTTGATGATCTGAAATATTTAATAAAAAAACAAAACAAAAAAACAAACAGAAGAAATCTGTAAGAGACAAATACTTTGTCAAGCATTGTGAAAAAGTCTTCCACTTGTGTGTTGTGGAGAGAAGAAGAATGAGAGAGAGAAAAAGGACAGAAAGATGAATGTTTATGGAAGGGATGGAAACAATAAAACTACTGGAAGAAGAGGGATTGAAGGCTGATTACTTTAAATACTTGAGGTAAACTTTCCCAAGCAAAGATCAGCACACATTAATAAGAATTAGAATACACATTAGGGAAACCACTATCATACCTATCTCTAGAATATAATGTTTTGTAAATAAAAATATTACCTAAGCTAAATATACTTTAATTATAAATAAAAAAACTAATTATATCATTGTAACTGTCTATTTAGAATAGAAGAGAATAGAATAGAATATATTTTATTGATCCCCAAGGGGAAATTGCTTATTTGTTGAAAGCTTCTCCATCTTAGGTAATAAATACAAAGTTTATAAAATATATATACCTAAGTATGATAAGTTAAAAATCATAGACATAAACAAATAAATAACAAGAAATCACATGCAATATATTAATCAATAACTAACCAATGAATGAGTGCAAATGTTTATTTAAATTGTTGATTTCAATAAGGGTTTGCATACTAAGGCCAGTTTAATGCATTTTAGCTACAGGTTGTTTTGTAGTGTTTCTATTTTTGTTCAGAAAATAAAGTTCATTTTGTCTAATGATCTCCATAATATAAAAATACAAAACAATGAAATATATTATGTTCTACATAAAATTACTGACACAAATTAACTGAACATAAATGAGACATTTTTATTATTATCCAACCCCCCTAATTTTTTAAAAAGTTAAAAGTTAAGTTGCCACTAACAATATGGCGGACACACTGACGTATCGTTTAGTCTGTTGAGCGCACTGTCCAATGGCTAGCGCCCATTTTGCCACACTCCCCATGTTATTGGATAGCATCGTGATCAGGTGGTGCTAATACTAAACGGTAATTGGTCCATTCCTCAGCAACTCTTGCGCACTGAACTGAGACACGCACATTGAGAGGCTGGAGAAGGACGCCAACATGGCCGAAGCAGAGGGGAGCGAAGTTACTTCAGGAGGAATTTTCCAAGAAATTTTTACCTCCCCGTTGAACCTCACCCTGCTCAGCCTCTGCTTGTTCTTATTATACAAAATCCTCCGCGGCGACCGGCCGCCGGATCTGGGCGAGGTGGAGAAGCCTCTGCCGAAAATGAAAAAGAAGGATTTCACTCTGGCAGAGTTGAAGCCATACGATGGGGTGCAGAATCCGCGGATTCTCATGGCCGTTAACGGGAAAGTTTTCGACGTGACCAGAGGAAAGACGTTCTACGGACCAGGTAAATGTTCTTAAAAGCTCCGGTTTCCACCCGCCTAAGCCAGCGGGAGGCGGCCGTTTGTCGTTTCCAAGGTTTTAACAGATGATTAGGTTCACCAGCAGACTCGGTGCTCCGGGTTTGGCTCGTTTGTTTTAGTTTTTCTGCTGGAATGTGGCGTCACACCCCTTCAGTCTTTCAGCTGAAGCTGATATTTTTTACAGTGGAGAGGCTGTGGCAGACTTTAAATCAGAGATCGTCTATGAACAAGTTCACTCCTTCTCCAGAAAAAGAACATGGACTGTCGCAGTGCTATTAAAGTGACATATAATTAGTATTATTGCAATCAAATGATTAAGACTCATTTACACCATTTTCTTAGTTATTGTTTTAATTAATATTTATTTAATGTATTTTATTAAATGAATGGTTGAATTCACTAAAACTTTTAATTTATTGTAATTTGAGGTTTTTCTAAACAGAAATCACGTTGTTCAATGTGTGTGTGTAAGAAAAAACACCAATATCCTCTCAACTTAATGTCATACCAGATGATATCAGGTACAGCAGAATGGGATAGTTTTAGTTTTCTGTGATTAGCATAATCCATAGCATCTGTTTTCATTTTTGAACATTATTTTAGGGTCAAATTCTGACACTAAATCCCTCATTTGTTGCTCTTTAAAATCTCTCGTGGGCCTTTTTATCACAGAATAAGATCTGAATGTCGGATTCACTTAATCAAGTCATTTTTTCCAGGAGTCACAGGAGCGTTTCACTCAGTTGTACCTGTTTGGTTTTTATCTTATCTCATTCTGTAACCTCTGCTGTGTGTGACCTCTGACCGAATGAATAACCGGCGGCCATCATCCAAAGTCTGCAGCCCTGGACTTTAAATCCCAGCAGGAGATCGTGGTTTTACTGATTTTAATGTTTTTAACGTTTCTGCATAAAGTCATTTTTCACAGCAGCATCTGCAGCCCTGAATGTGTTTAAGAGTTAAAACTCAACACACGTCAATAGAAATGAAGTTTATAAACTTAAATATCATAAATATTCAAGTTGCAGTTGAATAATTATGATTATAATGCTTCAGATTATCCGTTGCATACAGTGAGGATCTGATAGTCTGACGCCTTCTCTGTTTTATTGAAATATTTTAAAACAAAATGAATATAGCATATTTTTATTTAAAACAGAAAAGTAACTTGTTAAAATAATATAAAATTGGTTATGTGTTAATATTAAAATTAAAGTCTTTGACCAGGAATCATTTCTGCTGCTAGCGCTAGGCTAGCACGTTAGCTTTGGTTGGATTTACCCAGAATGCTCTGCGCTGTAGTCCACTTCCTGCTTTTGGAGCGGTCTTTGGTCCCCTTGGCGTTCACATTCAAACCGAACCAGACCGAGGTTTGGAGGACCGGAGGTCAGAGGTCGATTACAGTTCACACCTCACCAACCAGACTTTGACTAGGCAGACGGAGCGGAGTCGGGTTAAGGCTGATCAATGAAAAAATGCTTTATTGATTTAGAACAGGGGTCACCAACACGCTGCCCGCCGACCTGTTCTAAAAATAGCACAACTCACTACTGAGCTGCGTCTAAAATTTCATTTTATTCAGTTATTATTTTTATTTTTTGTATTTGTATATGTATTAAAATGTCTATCTTAAAAATATGTTAACAATATATATATTTTTTAATTTAAGCTTTGGTGAACTCTGACCTAATCTAGTTCAAAGAGCAGTATTGTGCGAGCCAATCAGTGGTCGTGGAAGCATGCTGGGTGCCACGAAGGTGATCGGTGAATGCAGTTTCCTGCCCCTCAAAAATGGCAGAAAAAAGAAAGAAAAATGTCAGTGGCAACAGGGACAATATAAATTAAAATATTTAAGAATTTTGTTCAATTTAAACATGTGTTCATGACATGTAAGTTAATGTATGTAATTTTGTTAAAAATGCAGCAGATTCAGTCATCGGTTCAAAATGTGACAAGATTTATTTAAAAATATGTAACTTTTCTAAATATTTGATTGTCCTTGAACATGACATAATCTATAAGTTTTTGAAACAGTGCAACATGGTGCATGGTTTGTTAAAAGGATTTATTTTTGGCTGATGAAAATGGGGCATTTTTCTATAAAATATAGTGATGTCAGTGATCCTCTGAAAATGTATCGATTACTGTGATTAATAAAGTTTTGAATATTGGTATCTGTTTCCCACCTTGTCATTGACGTGATGCATCTTCATAGATGATTATCATGATTCATTAATAATGTATAATTAAGAGGCAAACTGGGCAAATTAGTTATTTCTGAAGAGTTTATCAAACTGGGAGCCCTTTGTCTGACTCCGTACCCAGGAAGTGGCTCTCAGTTTCAAAAAGGTCGGTGACCCCTGATTAGAGGACCTGGCTCTTATCTGGAAGTTTCCTGTTGCTTTAAATGCTGGTGTTTCTAGCTCCCCCTGCTGGACAGAATCATTTCATGTTATGATCACGTTTTATAAATATTCACAATTTAAATAAATGAATTTCATTTCTCAAAATCAAACTAAACACAGAGCCTGTAATAAAAACATGTTATTCTGGATGATTAATTTCTCCAGAAGTTTTTGTAATTAACAATAACATTGTTGTTTTGAGATCATTTTAATAATATTATGGTAATAATGGCATAATAACAGGCTCTCGCAGATCAACAAACTTTAATTTCTAATTCACATTTAACTCTGTAACTCAAACACATTTCAAACATGTAAAATAAATAAAACAGAATCAACAAATAAAATGAATTTGGAAAATTGTCCCTGAAAACACCAAACCGAAACTTTATCATCCAGTTTTTGGTAGGAAGAGAAAATTTCTTGATGTCACTTTAATTTGTGATGCGATGAGTTGATTTATGGCTGGTTGCGTCTGCAGACGGGCCGTACGGCGTGTTCGCCGGCAGAGACGCCTCCAGAGGCCTGGCCACCTTCTGCCTGGACAGAGACGCCCTGAAGCCGGAGTACGACGACCTGTCTGACCTCAACGCCATGCAGCAGGAGAGCCTGGCCGAGTGGGAGACGCAGTTCACCTGTCGGTTTCCTCTCTCTACTCGTCCATTTCCTGTTTCTGATCATCTTGGAAAAACAGCAAACGTTCTGATTGGTTCTGAGGTTCTAGAGATCAGAGCTTCCAGACGTTCTGCTCACATTTCAGGTTTCACATTTATTCGCGTCCCAAATTGGGCCACTGATATTACAGCAAGAATAAAAACCAAAAGACAAAGTATGAAAGATTAAAAACAACAAAACATACCAAAAGGACAAAATCCAAATCGAGCACAGCAGTGTATTTCCATACTGACCTAGAGTTGCTGCAAACACTAAATCATTAAATCATCTCTAAATTTTTACCTCGTCCTCCATTTAAAAGATATTTCTGTAGAAACAACCTTGATACTTTTTATTCCAGGAAGTCTGAAGGCAGAAACGAGCTCAGCGTGTAGAGGATGAGAAATATCACAAATATCACAAATATCAGAAATATCAGAAATATCAGAAATATCGGTTTTAGTTTCCTAATGATTTGTTTTTTACACAGTTCTGTAAGTGAGCATTGATCAAATCAAAGAGCTTATTGATCTGCTAAGGGCGTTTTTGTAAAATCAATATGTGTTTAAAGAGAATCTGCTGATTGATCCAACCTGGGACTGAAGATAATTATTGTTTTAGTTATTGATTGATTAATAAGCGGGCATTTCTGCATTTAGCTGCTTAAATCTTTTTCAGACATATATTTACATATTTACTGTTATTGCATTTTAGGCAATAAAACGTTTGTTTTCTTTAAGAGAGGTTTCAAGTTGCTTATTTGCATCTTTTAATGTTTGGATACTTTAAGAAGCTGAAGCAGCAGGAGGAAAATTTAGCCAATTTTATCACGTTAATCAGGATCACTGCAATAATCTGTGACTCAGCTGCACATTGTTCCAGTTAAAAACCTTTAAATCCTGAAACCTGATGGGTTCTGTTGCAGCGAAATACGATTACATCGGGAAACTGCTGAAACCGGGAGAGGAGCCCAGCGAATACACGGACGAAGAGGAGGGGAAGGAGAAGAAGAGCGACTAGAGGACGAAGAGGAGGCCGGCCTTCTCGCTGGCGGCGCCTTCGCTTTGAGAAAACATTCCCATTTGCTTCAGCTGTGGACCAATCACTGATCTGCGCTCCCTCCGGTTCTTGGCGCCGTGTTTCCGCTCAGGTCGTCTCGCTGTGATCAGTTTCATCTGAACTCAAACTCGGCTGAATTGGACAAAATGAAAATGTCTTGTGCTTGGACTCTTTCTGATGAAAACCTTTTAAAGACGATAAATTTGCATAATTGTTGCATCTTTAATGTTCGGGAAGCTGCAGGTAGACGAGTTACAAACTGATCTGGATTGTTTAGTACAGAATTGATAATCGATTCCCAATCTGAACGGAAATGGTTCATTCAGATTTGTGCTGTTTTCTCTGCTTTTACATTGTGAAACATTTTGAACTTTTTGCTTCTTTTTTATGTTTAAGATGAAATATAATCATTTCAAGCCTTTTAATGACACTACGCCGTGAAACTACTGTTGCAATAAACTGCTTCTGTTTTTATAATTTTAGCACTAAATCAGGATCTGACCTTTACATTTATTCTGGTTACTAAAATGATCTGATGTTTTTAAGCTCAAACTCATTTAAAGTCTTTTTTGTTTGCTTTTGTTTTATGCATTTAATTTGAAGGAATATTTTCCTGCATGTATGCATTGGGTCACAGATATGACCTCTGAATCATATTTTGATTTAATAAAGAAAAGTTTAAAATGACCAGCTGGGCAGTTTCTTTAAAGTTAAACATTTACAAATTAAATAAGTTTATTTTTGTTGAGCAGATATTAAAAACAGCAACGATCAGCCTGAAGCCTGGGAGTAGAGACGACCTCTGACCCTTCAGAGCCACATAAAGACAGTCACAAAGTCGGCCTTCTGTCACGGTCAGAGGAGGCAGAAAATATGGAGAAATAATATCTAATCATTAATATTGATATTTCCCCCCTGGGGTTCGTACTATAAGTACCTATTTTTCATTTAGCGTATCTAATTCTGGTTATTTTCTCTTTAAAAGAATAAAAATGGCTGAATTTTTCCATTTTGCCATTGAAATGCTCAGAGAGCAGCAGCTCCTCCTGTCTGAACTCTGCCAATAAAAAGGTTAAGAAACATTTAATGTAAGAACTGATTTCCCATCTTTTAGCTTATTTATATCATGGACACTGTTTGTTGCCACCAACTGTAACGTGTTTCATGGTGAGCAGCGATCAGAACCTTTTCTCTTTGCTGTGGAGCATAAAATTAATAATATCTGCATGTTTGAGTTCATTATTGTATGGCGGCGCGGCGATGGATGGTATGGAGAAGAATTGTCTTTTTGCCCTCCAGAGTTTTTCCTTATAGAAACAATAACATCCAGGAGGTTTATTAATAAACCTGGTTATGATTCAGCATATTAATAAATCTGGTTATGCAGGACTTTTCAAGCCTCACTGCAGATTCTGCATTAGATTTTAGTCTGGACTTTGACTGGGCCATTTCAAGACATGGCTGTTTTTGGTTTGGATCGGCTCTCGCTGTTCCTGCTGCTGAAAGGAGAAACTTCAACATGTCTTCCAGAAGGGCCTGTCTCTAGCTCTATGATGTAGCAACGCATCCCCACAGCATGATGCTGCCACTACCATGTTCCACCACTGAGGTGACGTGCAGAAAGTTTCTGACACATCTAGGCCAAACAGCTGTAGTTTAATGTTTGCTGTGTTCCCTATGCTGCTCAAATCAAACTGCAGATAATAGTTTTTAATTATATTTATTTTATTTAAGACTCATAGTTTTCCTGTAAACAGATTCTCTGCTTTCTTTTAAATGATGAGATGGTTCTTTAAGGTGAAAAGTCAAGAGACAGAGGCAACATGCTGGACAGGTGAGAAAATTGACTGCATTAAAAGCGGTAAATATATATATATATATTATATATATATATTATATAATATATATTATATATATATATATCATATAAATATATATAATATATATATAATTACCTAAATATATATATATATATATATATATATATATCCATATATATATATATAGGCATTTAAACAGATTTTTAAATGCCTTTAAAAATCTGTTTTTCTCATGTTCTCTACCATGCTACAAATTAGAATATCAAACATTTTCTCTTTGTTTGCCTTATGTTAGTAACTCAACTTATTTAGAGGGTTCTAATTAATGTGTTGGATCCTCTAAAAGTAATAAAAATTAGCAGATCGAAAGTTATAAAATAAAAACTTCAGAATGTTTTTATTGGACTAAACAATAGCAGGTGAAATACAGCACGTTACAGTAGCATATCTTCACATACTGCTAGAAGTTTAAATATTTTAATCTCCGGGGTAATTTAAAGCCGAAGCAAAAACTATTCCCGGTGTATTATATAATAAAAAAGGCAAGTGTCAGAAGTGGGATTCGAACCCACGCCTCCATTCGGAGACCAGAAGTCCCGCTCATACGGAAGGGTTGATCCTTGAGTCTGGCGCCTTAGACCACTCGGCCATCCTGACACAGTCGTGTTGGGAGAATTTTACTATACATTTAATCCGTCTCACAGACTGAAGTGTTATAGTTTCGTCTATAGAGGATCGTTGCGGTATGACGTGTATGTGGAAGATGACGTACACGCGTTTCAGTTAGGTGTAGAGCGTATAATACTTACAACAGTTAGTTTTTCTCTACGCATGCGTATTGTAAAAGTCCCAGTCATGCGGCATTGAAGTAACCGGCTCGAACGGAAATATTTTAAAGAACAAAAAAAAGTTTTTGTACATGAAGTTTAATTGTGATTATTTTATTCATTTTAGCTCATTGACTTACTACAGGTATGGTATTTAACATATACTTATTTAAGTTGTAGACTGTGCAGTTTTAGAACTCCTTCATGTGTTTTAACAACGGTACATGAACGCCTCAGCTTCCGGTATATCTGCCTCTGACGGCCATATTGGACCTTTTCAAGGGTATCTGAAGACGCTAAGCCAGACGACATGTACCGGTTTGCAAAGACTGTAGCTAACCTCGGAGGTAAGCAGGCTGCTTTCCTTTGTAATTTATATCATATTTTATGTTATTAGACCAAAGATCAGTCCATTATCCATCAAGAAGAGGGAGTAAACAAGTTTTTGGTTGTTTGAACGCCCCTCTACATGCCTGCCCTTAGCTAGCCACTATTAGCATGCCCCATGGAATCCTGATGCAGTCACACATTATGTGTTTTTATGTGTTTTACTCCATAAAACTCATAAACCCGGGGGTCTGGTAATTCAAATACACAACTTACATTGGTGAACATAGTACAGTGTACTGAGTGTTTTCCTGCTCGGTGTAATTAAGATTACAGTTAATTTGAAAGTGTTTGTGTCATAAAACACAAACATTGTTGATCCTGCGAAGTCAAATCAGGACAAAAAACCTCACACTAATTTTTCTTAAACTCGTTACAATCTACTGTAAAATAAACAATTGATTTCAGAAGTAGGTTTGTAGTTTCTTACAGCACTGCACTTCAGCTTTTACAAATTAAAAATTGTTTCCAAGAAATATAAATGTTATAATTTTCAAGAAAAACTTTCGGATGTCAGTCTTTCACACCAGAATGGCCTTTTACTAGTTATACAAACTTATTTTAAATCCGTGGTTTATTCTTGTTTTATTTGCAGAGTTCAGGTTATCTTTATGTCTCATTTGTACTTAATGTGTTTTTTTTAAATCCAGATGTATATAATGTCCTGCATTGCTCATTTAAATCTCTAGAAAAGGTTATTATGCTCGTTCAAACTCTAAAAATCTTGTACATCTATAATATGTTCATTTTCATCTGAAGATGAGTTAAGTCTATGAAACTTTTTAAAGTTAAGTGAGTTATTATTTGTTTTATTGTTGAAATAACTAGATTGACTTTCTTATCCATGAAAAACATTGATGTTGACATTTTGATTGGATTTGGGTGAACAGTCCTCAGACTGTCTGGAAATGGTTTCTCCATCAGTTTTTCATTTTGCAAAGCTTCATGCTGATTGAGACTTCTATTTCTGCTTTTACACATGTTTGAAATTCATGGTAATCTATTCCATGAGACCCACCTGACCTCTTTATTTCTTTAGTTGATGATGCGTTGATGATGCGTAGCCTCCAGGATTTAACCCAGCCGGTGTCTCTGTCTCTGCAGGCCGGGCCGGCCGGCAGCTGAGGCACGGATCCACTGCGCCTCAGGACTTCCACTCCAAGTACGGCATGGGAATTCTGGTCAGTGGCTCCGTCTTCTGCACCGCCGTCTGGTCATATGTAAGTCACAACACAAGCTTTTATTAAAATATGCAAATGAGACAGATCCTGATTGATAAACTAATGAATAAACTCATGTTGAATATCAATTTAGGGGAATAAAAACTGGAGAAAGTTTAAAGACAGTAAGAAAACAAAAGCTTTAGTTTGGGAAAACATGTAATTAGTTTTAATCTGCATTTTACTGCGTTTTGAGGAATTGTCTTTGTGTAATATTTGGTGACGATGATTTTACTGTTCATCTATTGACATCAACTCTTCCCTCAAACGGAGGAAATATTTTGAGTTCATAAATCTGCAGATACTGAAAACTGTGGCTTTATTATTAAAAATATAGATTTCTTGTTTTGTAGAAACTTATGGAAAATGTTTTCACTGCATAAATTTTCTCTTTATAAAATAATACAAACTGTCAGTTATGCATTATTTCAAAGTGACAGTTTTAGGATTTCATTTTTGGTCTGATATAATCAAGTATTCATGGACCAACGTCACCTGCGCAACACGCCTTCCGTTGTTAATTCTGACCGCAAGGGGGCAGCAAAAGCTTGTTTTCTGTCACACATGACATGAAATTATGCCAAAACACTTGTCATAGTCAGAATAAAAAAATAAGAAAAAAAAGGATTTTATTTTGTATTGAATGTAAATCAAAGATCTGCATGGTGCCACATTGAGCTTAACCTTCCGATTGTACTGCTTTACATCTGTCATGTCTGCTATTTCTTTTATAACTCTTATCTTTAAGGCATACAAATGAAGACGAAACATTATTTATCCTGGACATCAACACAGGGCCTGAAAATTACAAAATGATCCCAGTCAATGATTTGAAATCTGAAATGTAAAATGTGTTTAAATCTTTGGTCTGAAGACATAAAACATTTTAAAACCTGAAGCCTGAGCTGATGTCAGACTTTATCCCATCTGGTGTTTGGTGACCTTTTGTTACTGGTGGCTGTGCAGGTTGTGACCCAGACGGGAATCGTGTGGAACTTGTCTCCAGTCAAGAGAATGATGCCCAAACCGTGGCGAGACGCAGAGTGAGGAGCAGCAAGCGTCTGGATGGACAAACATAATCTGTGTTGACATGGAAATTTCTCTTTATTCCAACAAACTTTGTTCAAATAAATTGATTCCACTTCTCTGCTATTTGAAGGTTGTTTCCAGGAAAGAACAGAAATCTTCCTGCTTACATTAATGACTTACAGAATATTTTCAACGTTCAGAAATAAAAATCTGTTAAAGAATATAACCCTGTTTTTATTTGTATTATTTTCCGTTAGTTGTTTGAACACAAAGTCCTGGTGGAAACTTTTGAGATATTTCTTACTAAACACATTTAATTCAACTTTAATTCAACTGACTGCTTAATATGAAGCAAAAACCTCCCAAAATAATTAGGAAGACGTCTAAAATATGCTGCAATGAGACTGACAGACACAGTACATGTGTACCAGAATTTAACTGGTAGCTGATATCAAGAAATGTAGCTTAATGGGTTAAAACTAGATTTATTTTATAAAACGAAAGCATTTTAAATGTAGAAATACCAAGATGTAATTGCATTCATGATTTATCAAGTTCATTAACTCTAGTCGTATATTTAAAATACTGCAACTCGCATAAGATCAAAATGTTTCTTACAATCTACTTTAAAAAGCATAAAATTGGGATTCCAATTCTAAGTCACTGAAAATGTTATTTAAAGCCTTGATCGAAGCTGAATGATTTTTTGCGAGGCATATATTGAACCAGACAAGTATGCAGTCGGAGGCTTATTCTAAAGCAAACCGGCAACTAAAGCAACTCTTCAGAAAACTATCATGTATATCATAACATTTAATTTACCTTTAGTATTGTTGAGTTAATCACTTTATTTATTTATTTAATAAAGATCTGCTGCTACCGTGAGCAACGTGAGGGGACGTCCATCCTTCTAATCCAATCAGAACACACCAGTCCTAACCGTATTCGCCAATCAGACGTCGGGGGAGAGATTTGCCCCGCCTCCACGCTCTTCCTTTGCTCCGCTCTAAGGTCACCAGTGACATTCGGTAGCTAACTCGCCAGCAGCCGGAGGAAGCGGAGGAGAGCCAGTCAGGACGGTGAACGACAGAACCAACCGAACCAGCCAGCATGTCTCTCTCCAACAAACTCACTCTGGACAAGGTGGACGTCAATGGGAAGCGGGTCATTATGAGGTGGGCAGTTTAATGTTTCCTGTAGCCGTCGGACACCAGCTAATGGGGATGGAGCATCGTTAGCCGGTTCCATCGGTTCGGTAGTAATGTCTGTCCGCTCGGTATGTTGGGACTAAAGTGATGCTTCACTGGAGCCGAGCAGAGTCACAGGAAGTGAATCAGTGTGTCGTCACGTTTTCCACCGCTGTTACGTGCTTGGGAGTTTTAGCTGAATGGATGAAACTGTCAGAAACACGCTGCGGCTTGAAGGCTACGGAAGGGGTTAAAGGCCATTTGAAAAAGTGAAAATTTCTTAAATTCAACCAGTTTAGAGGCTTTTCTAAGAGATCTACCATTATCGACCTTTTTTGCGTGGATAGCTCTGAAGGGACAGATTTATTTCTTATTTAATTAATAAAAGCATCTCCTTTTGTTTCGTCCATAAACCCGTCACCTAACTGCACCTTCCTCCTCCTATGAAATGCACAGAGAACGTTTTGATCCAGAAGTTTGAATATAACAGGGTTGTAGCTTTCTGGCTCTTGACTTTATGTCATATAATCTATTTTTATGTGACGTCATAACCAGAGCAGTAGAAAAGAGCCCAAAGATGGCTCAGTGCTTTCCTCTGAGGAGTGGCATCCTGTCTAGATGTGCTTCTTGCTCTGCTTTATTGGATAAATGTCTTTAACTGGATCCTCAGTCTGTTGGCGAGCGTTTGAAACCGACACCATGTGTGGAAATGTCAGAGGGCCATGAGGGTTTGCTCAGTATAGGACAAGGTTCACGTAAAGCCAGCGCTGCTCGGCGTTAAAAGGTCATTTTCAGTGGATTCAGGCCTGTGGCGGCCTGCCACATGGCTGCTGTTTCATGGATTGCTGGGTTTGGAGAACTTGGCTGGGCCCGACTGAAGCAGCAAGGCAGAAACCTGCAGCGGGGGACCAAACTCTGAAAACACACTGCAGGAGTTTCTTTTGCTCTTAGTTTGAGGAAAACATAGAGAAATATTTCCAGCATCTGCAGGTCTTGGTTTTATCAGCCAGTTTCAGTTCAGATATTTTTAGTTAGAGCAGAGTGCTGGTCTAGTCCTGTTGATGGTGAAAATCAGACATTTTGTGGAGATAATTTAGAAATATTTGTGCTTAAGTATTTCAGTAAATGTGACTTTTTGTTACCTTTCACATCAATCAGGCTTTAACGTGGTGTCAAGTGTGGCAGCAGTAAAGTAATACCGTCCCCTGCAGGTGGGAGTTGGCATTACTTAAACTCGGTATTTTTGACCATTTTTGTGAAAAATTAGCATTAAGCTTAGTTGTGCAGGGATCTGTTGATTTTGCATGAACTGGAGAGTTTGAGTCTATTTTGTGTCTGGAGTCCAGAGGGCCACTTAAAAGTCCTTGGCGGGCCGGGTTTGGACCCAGGCCTCGAGCTTGACACATGATTTAGAAGCGGAGCAGCTGGATTTTCTGAGAGGAGCAAGCTGAAACACTCAATTAAAACCTTTTCTGTTAGTCATGTAAATGCAGAGTAAGCAGCATGAAATGTGTCAAAACGATGTAATTACAGTAACTGTTCTGTTCCAGAGTCGACTTCAACGTTCCCATGAAGGACAAACACATCACCAACAACCAGAGGTTAAACTCTTTCTTTATTTCAATTCAAATATTAACCAAGGTGAACCATAATAACCGAATCTGAACCGTTCTCAGGATCAAGGCGGCAGTGCCAAGCATCCAGTACTGCCTGGACCGCGGGGCGAAGTCCGTGGTTCTGATGAGCCATCTGGGCCGTCCTGACGGGAACGCCATGCCGGAGAAGTATTCGCTGGAGCCGGTTGCTGCTGAGCTCAAGACTCTGCTGGGAAAGTGAGAGCTTCACTGTAAAACCTTTTATTTTTTCTTTTGTTCTTAAAATTGTAACTGAAGATGTGTAGAAGCCCCGGCCCCTAAAAAACGCCAAAAAGGTGGGCGTGGCCAAGAGGATGACGCACTGTTGCTAACTTGCCAATTTTGTTGCTGTATTTAGCAACTGTTAAGACTCCTGGTGACTTTTTTTGTGACAGATTTAGCAACTTTTTTTGCTGTTTTCAGAAACTTTGGCAGCAACGTGAAGTTGCTGACCTCTGCAGTAAATGTCCTGAGTGAGAACGAGTCGCTCCCATCAGCTGTGTTTTTCTGCTGATGGAAGAAAAACTGACGATATTCTGTTAATCTCTTAAACAATTCTGCAATTGATGAGTTTCCATTAAAGAAACATAATTAAAATCAGACGTGAATCAACTGAACCTGATAAGTCATAAAAGCACACAGCGCCATCATCTTCCTGCCGTCTTCTTCATGGTTCCCATCACAAAAAATGTTTCCAGGTTTTATGAACTAACTGCAAAAAAACACGTCATCCTGATGCAAAAACTATCAGAGAAATTAATTATTTTTGGTTGTTTTTGTTTTTTTCAAAATTGCCATTTCTGTTGAGCAAACTTATCTTTGTAATTCCAGTTTGGTTTCCACTGACGGTGGGAAAATGGCTTCCTGCAGTCATTTGACCTCAGTTTGCGAATTATTTTCAAACCTTTTCTAGTTCTTCTAAACTTCTTAAGGCAGAATAAAGTTTATGATTTTCATAAAAGTTAGAATAAATTAGATGGTTGAACTTTGGCCCCTTAAAGAGGAATAGGAAGAAACTCCAAATGGTTCAGTCCCTGAAGGACTGATGGTTGTGTGTGGCGTTCCTCAGGGTCGTGACCTTCGTGTAGGACTGATGGTTGTGTGTGGCGTTCCTCAGGGACGTGACCTTCCTGAAGGACTGCGTGGGTCCGGAGGTGGAGGCGTCCTGCTCCAGCCCGGCTGCCGGCTCCGTCATCCTGCTGGAGAATCTCCGCTTCCACGTTGCTGAGGAGGGCAAGGGCAAAGACCCGGCTGGGAATAAGGTCAGTGGCACGTTCTACTGGTTAAACTGGTTAAACAGGAGGGACAATATGTTGAGTAATCATTGAACATATTTGGATATTAATTGATTTAACTAGGAAACAGAAGCAGTCCAGGCTCTAGTGATGGGCAGATGAAGCCTCACTGGGTGTGGCACATTTCCCAAACTGTTGACTCTGTGTTGCTATATCACTCACAGTGACACCTGCTGGATTTAAAAAGTAATTGCAGGCAAATTACTTTTTTGCCTGCAATAAAGACTGGACTGAACAAGGTTCTGTTATGTTTTTATTTAGAAACATCAGCTGCTGTCACAGCTTTGGGCCGAGACGACTGTCCGTTTACGAACCATTTCCTTGTAATTACATGGAGTGATTTGCAAAAGCATGAAAATATAAATGAACACAATTAATCCTGACAAACTGATGGCTGAGTTGAAGGTCCAGTTCAATCTCCTGCTTTCTGGAAACACCAGGATTTATCCTGGAGTGCTAACCGGCTGGACCCGGCTGGACTCGGAGTGTTCCTCAGTTGCTGGCTTTGCCTTTAGTTTGACTGAGCGACGCTCTGAGTTTTATGCCTTGATTTATCCAAGTGCAGATCTACGTCTGCACTGAAACTTGTCTCCTTCCTTCCCTAGTTTCCTTCCTTCTTTCTCTCTTCTTCGTGGTCTTCATCATCCTCTTTGACCTCTGTGACCTTCAGACCAAGGCCACGCAGGAGCAGACGGACTCCTTCAGGGCGTCTCTGTCCAAGCTGGGTGACGTTTATGTCAACGACGCGTTTGGGACGGCGCACAGAGCTCACAGGTGAGCCGAGGCTCAGCAGAAACATGGTTTGTGAAACGTCGTCTTTAAGCTGCGACGTCTCGTTCGTTTTCCAGAGTTGGGTTGTGGAAACGAAAACATTTTGTTGTTTAATGTTTGAGTGGGCAGAGCTTTGTGTCTCATCACCTGATTACAGCTCATATAGTGACCTTTCAGTATCACACCTGCTTGCAACTTATGGTGATTTCAGTTTTGGTTGGGTTACACAGTAGCTTCCGTCCACGTAGAAAAATATCAGATGAAGCAAAGCGACCGTCTGCCAGGTTTTCTGGTCGTCACGGTTTTCGTTGCTGAAACGGGGAAACGTAGCGCATCATTGTGACGATTCTGGGAAACCTGACCCGACTAACGCTCTGACCTGTCCCCTCAGCTCCATGGTGGGGGTGAACCTCCCCCACAAGGCGGCGGGTTTCCTCATGAAGAAGGAGCTGGATTACTTCGCCATGGCGCTGGAGAAACCTCAGAGGCCGTTCCTGGCCATCCTGGGAGGGTGAGAGGAAGTTCAGCCGTTTCTTCTGTTTCTACTTCCTGTCAGTTTCTGCTGCAGATTTAAATCCTTCCTCTGTCTGACGGTGGGCATTTTAAACTCTGACATGACTGTGAAAGTCTGACTGCAAAGAAGGAAAACAGAAAACTTTAATCAAACCTGATGGTTTTCACTGCTGATCAGTTATCAATATCTGTATCGGTCCGATAGCCTAAGCTACTATAAGGTCGATCTATTCACTTTAATTCTATGCTCTGAGTGAATATAATTGATGGCGGCGTACCGCCACAATAAAAGCCCTGCAAACTCAGAATTAAGTTTATTATGGTTAAAAAAACATAAAGTGTCCTAAAATATATGACCTGTACTGGTTCACTTATATTCATTATAATCAGTTCAAAATTCATTTTAATGCCATGAAGCATTTAATGTAACTTTATTTTGAAAATTTACCACTGTCGGTGCGTTTCCCTTCATAACGTCAACTGGTGCCTCACTGGTTCTGGACTAGAACTTTCAATAAGGGCTCACTGGTTTCTGACTGGTGTTTGTGACTGGTTGGATGGTTGCCGACTGGTTGCCGGCTGCTGGCTGGTTGCCGACTGCTGGCTGGTTGCCGACTGCTGGCTGGTTGCCGACTGGTTGCCGACTGCCGGCTGGTTGCCGACTGCTGGCTGGTTGCCGGCTGGTTGCCGGCTGCTGGCTGGTTGCCGACTGCTGGCTGGTTGCCGGCTGGTTGCCGACTGCCGGCTGGTTGCCGACTGCCGGCTGGTTGCCGACTGCCGGCTGGTTGCCGACTGCTGGCTGGTTGCCGGCTGGTTGCCGACTGCTGGTTGCCGACTGCTGGCTGGTTGCCGGCTGGTTGCCGGCTGCTGGCTGGTTGCCGACTGCCGGCTGGTTGCCGGCTGGTTGCCGACTGCCGGCTGGTTGCCGACTGCCGGCTGGTTGCCGGCTGGTTGCCGGCTGCCGGCTGGTTGCCGACTGACTGCCGGCTGGTTGCCGACTGCTGGTTGCTGACTGCTGGTTGCCACTGTTCCCTTGCAGAGCGAAGGTGAAGGATAAGATCCAGCTCATCAACAACATGCTGGATAAAGTGGATGAGATGATCATCGGCGGCGGCATGGCCTTCACGTTCCTCAAAGTTCTCAACAACATGGAGGTCAGCGTCGCTTCCAGAACCAGAACCGGTTCTCCTGAAAACCCGACTCCAGTCTGGAGTTTTGAGCAGCAACACGGAGAATTCAAACCGAAAACCTCGTCAGGTTTTACTGTTAACGATTTATTTCCTCCAATTCGAAGCTGAGTTCACTTAATAACAGGTTTTCATTTATAATAAACATTACATCATGTTTAGTGTTGGAGAAAATAAAGTTTATGTGTATCAGCTGCAGTGAAGAAAGTTAAGTAAGTTATAAAGAAATCTCTTTATTTTAATGCAGAGGCTTAAATAATAAAGTTTTATGAAATGAGAATTTCAGAATAAACATTCAGATTTTATCAGCAGGAGCCACAAGTTTACATTCACTTTTCTTGCTTCGACGTCTGAAATGAATCAGAACAAATTTGATTCTAAACGTTTAATGATCTTGTTACTTCAGCAGGAAAACGGCGTTGCCAGGTTGGGCGGGCGTTGCCAGGTTGGGCGGGCGTTGCCAGGTTGAGCTTCTTTTGAGCCCGGCTTTGCTTTCTTCACATCTTTTGGGTTTATAAAATATGTTTAGAGGAAATTTTATTTTAATGTTTTTGTAGCAAAAAGCATAAAAACCTGAACATTTTAGTAAAATGTCGTCTTTAAATACATTTTTCAGTTTATTTTGAAATGTGTAGGATGTGACATCATCAGTGATTACTGGATTTTTCAGACTAGAGTGTCAGTTGGTATCTGCACTGTTAAACAGAAATCGGTGCAGCGTTGATTTAAAATGACGGAGCCACAAAAACACGAGTTTGGTTCTGATCCAACAGTCCGGGTCTGGTTCTGATCAGAATAAACCCAACGACAGAAGTCTTTCAACTGAGGACTGCAAATTCTATCACACGTTATGATCTACTAACATTTTAATATTTACTGTATTTATTTTTAGTTGGGTGAGTTTTTTTGTTTTTTGGCAGGAATGTCTCAGATCTGGCAACCCGCCTGATGCATGGAGTCTAAATGTCCCGACCAATAATCCTCCTAAAATATCTAATCTGCCAGAAATCTGAACAAATGTACTATTTTAGAGCAAATAAGTCAGGATTTGACTAGGACAGATTGTGTTATTGTGGAGTCTGATGAAACTTTGTGTGTTTTAGATAAACTGCAGGTCGTGACCTCAGTGCAAACTTTACTGACTCAGTGTAACAGAACCGGGTTCCTTGGCGCTCTGCAGATCAGAATCGTCCAGATTAGCAGAAAGTTCAGCAACAAGGAAACGTGAAGCAAGAGGAGGTTACAGGTTTGACAGTGTTGCATCATGGGAAATGAGGGGGTAACGTTGGAGCTGATTTTGGGGTTTGGAAAGTTTTGATATTCAAAGTGTTTTGTAATAAAGTTTGATTAAAAGCTTAATATTTATTTATTTCCTTTATTTAACCAGGTAAACCCCGTTGAGATCTGGATCTCGTGTCCAAGTGGGACCTGGGCAGAAATCTGCAATACAAATATGGAAAACATTGACAGTTGAAGCCTGATATTTAAAGATATTACTATTAAATCTGATTATTTCTAACTCTTGGTTAAAATCACCAAATGTATTTTGGTGATTTGATAAATGCCAGAAAACTTGGCAGAAACATTTTAGTTTTTTCTTTTGTAACTTTCTTTGTATTTTGTGTTTTTAACATGAATTTTTATTATTCCTGAAGCTTTTTAGATCTGTTAACTGAAAACTCCGATTCTGTTTCTTAAAGTAAATCTAATTTGAACTGGGGGATTTTTCTTTTTCCTCAGTCAGATGAGTTTCTAAACACAACAGGTCTGTCGGTCGGGACGCCTCAGTTTGATGATGAAGCCAAATCTTTCTTTTATGCCTCTCAGATCGGGACGTCTCTGTTTGACGAGGAAGGCGCTGGTATAGTCAAAGACCTGATGGCGAAAGCTGAGAAGAACGGCGTCAGAATCACGCTCCCCGTCGACTTCGTGACCGCTGACAAATTTGACGAGAACGCCGCCACTGGCTCCGCCACCGTCGCTGCCGGCATTCCCGCCGGCTGGATGGTAAGGAGAGGCCTCTGCCTTTGACCTTTGACCTTTGGCCTCGGGTGACCCCCGGCTCCTGCGTTCCGCAGGGTCTGGACTGCGGCCCGGAGAGCTCCCGGCTGTACGCGGAGGCGGTGGGCCGCGCCAAGCAGATCGTCTGGAACGGGCCGGTCGGCGTCTTCGAGTGGGAAAACTTCGCCAGGGGAACCAAGAGCCTGATGGATAAGGTCGTGGAGGTCACGAGGTCAGGCTGCATCACCATCATCGGTAAGAACCGCCGGGTCAGATTCTGATACCACAGAATATTTTGGAAAAAATAACTTTTCTTTTTAAAAAGTCGTATCGTTAGGAGAATTTAGTCGTCCAACAGCAGCTCTTATTTCAGAATAAAGGCGTAATTTTAAAATACCTAAACGAGAAATAAAACGTTCAGATGCTGAGCTGCAGAAAGGAAACGGCCGAGTTCCTCAGACAAATCTGATCCTTCAAACTGTCAGATTTTCTCTTTAAAACTATTTTTCTAATGATTTTACGACTTTATTCTCACATTCACTTCAAACAGGTAAAATGTCACAGTTTTGGTTTTTCATCAGGTCATGAAATGATTTTATGGTTGAAGCAGCGTTTTTATTTTAATCTTTATGTTCATCTTCACATCTTGAGTCTGATTGTTCTGCTTTGTTTTAAATTCAATAAATGAATAAAATTTTACTATTAAAGTGAATAAAATCTGTTTCTGACCAGCAGTTGATTTCTGTTTGTGTTTCTGAGGATTTCATCTCTTGTCTGTAAACTTTAGCAGAATAAATAAATGTTTATGATAAATGTGTCATAAATGGACAAAGGCGTTTCCTCTGACGCTGTTCGCTTTCTGTCCAGGTGGGGGCGACACTGCTACCTGCTGTGCTAAGTGGGACACAGAGGACAAAGTTAGCCACGTTAGCACCGGCGGCGGCGCTAGCCTGGAGCTGCTGGAAGGTGAGCGCCACCAACAGGAAGCAGTCAGCAGCATTTAGGAATTTCAAATTAAAATACAAGCAAATAGGGATTATTATGGGTCAGTAAACATTTATTATTATTATTATAGTGGTGAATAAATGTCTCCATATAAACCAACAGCGCCACCAGCTGGTCAGTCGGCACCGTCAGGAAGAAAAACAGCAAATGGAAAATAAATATTAAATAAACCAAAACAATAAGTTGATTACTTTGGTCAAACGTTAAAATAAACTAACAAACATTCATTCAAATTAATCAGAAAGTTTAAAAATGATGTAAAACAAAGCGTAGAATTAGACTGAATAGATCTGACTTTATGGATCTGGAACTGATACCCAATCTAGAATTTGTTTACGTATCAGGACCGATACGGATATTGATATCAGATCGGTTCATGACTCATATAAACTTATAATGTTGATCTGTTCTCAGGTAAAGTCCTGCCTGGTGTGGATGCGCTCAGCAGCGCCTAGACGCCTCACTGGAGAGAGGTGGAGATCTCCTGAAGCCTCGGCATGACCCCTGACCCCAACCTGCCATCTGTCCCAGCAGAGCGCCGACCTTTAACCCCGATTAATTTCTAACTGCAGACGGTCTCGGCTGCGAAGCAGCAGTAAGGCTTCTCCTTCCGGACGAGAAACGGCAGCCGGGATCGAAGTTTACGGTTTCTGTAGAGCTTCTGTGTTAATGTGGCAATCATAGATGTTACTTCCTGTCTGATCTGTTCTAATAAAACCATCTATATTTAAAAAAATAAATCGGTGATCAAGTCCTCATTGAGCGTCGGGGCCGTACTAAGAAAATATTAGAGAATAAAGTCACATTACAACTTCTCAGAATATTTTGACTTTATTCTTATTTTATTTCCTTGTACGGTAGCATTATTCCGCCGTAATATTTTGTTGGAAAAACTGAATTTTGTCATCCCATTGTTTCCATTAAATAGTTAAAATCATATGAATGAGTTCGTTCAGGCAATAAATAACTAAAAATGCAGCGCAATCATCATTGCACCACTTCCTGTTTTCTTCTTGTAGGTTTCCAGCAGTAGTAACTTCCTGTTGATCATGTGACTCATGATGAAAAAACTTTTTCCACTGCAGTTTAGCATATATACCAATTTTAATAGAGCTGAACAAAACCGCTTTCATCCTAGCATAAAAACATTTTATCTTTTTTTTCCCCCCCAAAGTTTCCACCAAGCAAATTTATTTTAATTTAAATTTGTGCATTTATCTGGTCAATGGAAATGCAGCTAGTGATGTCAATAAAAACAAATATTTTCTCTTTAACCCGGATTAAAGCATAATTATAAAAGATGGTTTTCATTAGTTTGGTTTATTCATGCAGAACCTTTCAAAAGCATGAATTTATTTTGAACGTCATGTTTCTGTGTATTTTTAAATGCAGAAAGATTCTTTTCTGTTGTTTGGGTAAAACTTAAAAACTTTTAACACTGACCTGTAAATTGGGATTAGATGGAAATTAGCAGCTCATCTCTAATCTGATGTATTTTCATGAAAATACAACTTAATGTGACATTTTCTCTCAAATCAAACAGAATAAATTAAACACAAAGGTGAAACAAATGAATAGATTTATTTGTTCACCGCTAGGGGGCAGCACCTGCTGGTGTATTTACAAAATGAACCGGACGTTGCGTAATGAACTGTTGGTCGTGATGCGTTCAGGTGCTCTCCCCGTTTTCGTTCACATAGTCCGGCTCATCTGTGGAAGAAAACAAGCCGAGGAGTTATCTTCAAACCCAAACGATTTAATAAAACATGCAAGATATTTAAACTCTAGAATTAATTGTTCAATGTCTGTTTTCTGGAAATCAACACATTTTTCATCAACACAGTCTTAAACTTTGGAAGATGTAAAAAACAATAAAAACATTAAAATAAAGTTGCTTAATTTGGTCTCAACTGTTTTAAAATCCAAACTAACATTTAAATTAAATTTTCTTCTATTTTATTTGCTTTTGTTCACCTTGTAGCTTGTAAACATGGTGGTATTTTATTAGTAATTGTTGCTCTTTTATCTTCTACCATCTCAAATCTCTGGCTTTATTATTGTAGTTGTTGTGCTCCCTTTAGTTAGTGGTCTTTAAATGGTACAGCCACCACGAGCATCCGGTCAAGAATGATACGAAAGTTTCATGTCTTGGTTGCCTTTAATAGAGCTGAGAGTGGTTTTTATCCATTTACACACTCCCAATCTCTGGAACAACAGCTCTGGACGGCCTCCAACAATTACTTTCCCAACTAAACTGAACATGTGCTGTTTCAATAACTAATGGCAGCTTGAGATAACAATGAACCAATCACAGTAAAGCTTATTCAGACGGCTCCCTGAGCTCTTAAAGTGATATACACATAGTTAAACAAGTCCATTTTCAACAGTAGTTATTTCACATTTAAATCAGCAACATGTTGATCTGCAGCTGTTATATTTCTCAGTCCAGTGTCTTTGCTGTAATAAGTTGCAGATGATTCATTTAAAGGCGATAACTCACCATCAGCTTGCAGCCCCAGGAACTCTGTGTTTTCATAATCATCTGTTGGGAGGACAATCAGATGAATGAATGAATGAATGAATGAATGAATGAATGAGACAGATTCAGCCTGAAGGTTCAGACTCTGTTTTACCTTCTGCTATCAACAGCGACGGGAAAACGTTCCCGTAAAGGCCCGGATTCAGCTTGCCGTCTGGAAACACATTTATGTCGAACAGATTCATCAGCTCCTAATTATTCAGCTGAAATCAGTTACCATGGAAACACAAAACGTTTTGTTTCTGATTTCTCAGTCAGGATCAAATCAGGATTAAAATGTTAAATAATAAAATAATTCCTCTTATAGGGCACTATCAGTGCCAAAAGTGAGGCTATTGCTTCTTGTATTGTTATGATGAATTTGGTGCTGATCTGGAAAACCTGATAAAATCATGAGGAAACAAAGTTTAGTGTTTCATTAACGTACTCACCAGGTAAACTGCTCTTCTCATTGACGTATAGAGACGCTCCGACTGGCACTCTGTGAATCAGGAAAACTTTGTTATAAAATTCCTAAATTTAAATGATTGTTTTCTTCTCTGGAAAGCAGATGTTTCTTTTTTTAAGGGAATTTATGACATGTGGGGAATTTGTGTTGTATAAACAAACTGAATTTATTGTTTTAATCTCAGTTAAACTCATTAGGTGTTCAGATATCAGGTGTCCCTCAGGGCTCCATCCTTTAAATATTTCCATAAATTTAACATTAATTTTTCTCACTATAGCGACATGCATCATGTTTATTCTTTAAATTAACAGATGATTTAATGAAAACATTTAATGCTTGTTTTTCGTCTTCCTGTCTGATTACATGATTTCAGCTGCTTTTCTTTGTATGGGATTTGATTCAAAACTATTTAAATCAGTGATTCTCACATGTAGTCGGGTTCCAGGCTGGAGATGTTGGTTTGCACTGCAGGAAGAAAATCTTTTATATTTCCGATGTTTGCAGGAAGACAAATTATAATTCTCAAGCTGTGACTTACAGTCTGAAACATTTACATAATCCTGCTCTTCGGTTTGATCTGCAGAACAATAATGAATTAATCAGGACCATATTTCCATAAACCCGGTGGTCAGAGGCGCGGCGGCTTACCGTCCGGCAGCGCAGAATCCCCCGCAGTTTCTCTGGAAAACAGGCGCAGTTTGTTAGCGGAGCTGCATCTCATTATTCAGTCAGGAAAAATTGTTCCTAATGAGCTGAAATCAAAAAGTTCCAACTCATCCGATTTGACAATTTATCCGATTATTTTGGGCCGCTGGTTGCAAAATAAAAACACTAAAGTCTGACAGGGTTTATGACAACAGCAAGAAAAAACTGTGGAAAACAAAGTGCAGCCAGCATGTTAATAAGGTTTAGGTCTGGACTTTGACTAGACCATGTCAGCACTGAATCAGATTTGCTGTTTCCTGTTAACGGTTTGGGTCAAACATCGGCGCCGATGATGATCCCTGCATAGACATAGTATAAAGAGTAGACCCCGCACTGGCTGCAGAAAACACAGCAGCCATCTTGGGGCGGCCATCTTGGGGCGGTCGTCCCTCCTGCTTAGTTAAACCAAACAGCAGCAGAAGCTTCAGCACCGCCGGATATTTTTGTTGATACTATTATCGCGAGATCTCGGGAATAACGTTATTAATATCATTAATGGTGTATTCTATTCTATTCTATTCTGTTTTCCCCATTAAGAATGTTTAAATATGCCAAACATCAGTCAATTCAAAAATAATTTACAAATAACTTGTAAATGAAGCTGTTTGAATCCCATCCATCCATCTTCTTTCACCCTTGTCCCTAAAGGGGTCAGGAGCTGCTGCCTCTCCAGCTGCATCCAGGCGAGAGGCGGAGTCACCTGGACAGGTTGCCACTCTGTCGCAGGGCAACACACACACCTAGGGAGAATTTGAAAAGACCAATTAACCTGATAGTCATGTTTTTGGACTGTGGGAGGAAGCTGAAGAACCCAGAGAGAACCCACCATGCAAACTCTGTGCAGAAAGACCCGGGCCGGGAATCGAACCCAGGACCTTCTTGCTGCAAGACAACAGTGCTACCAACTGCGCCACTGTGCAGCCCACTGTTTGAATTCACAGCAAAAAAATAAATAAATCGTGAAACTTTGTTCAGTATTTGACGAGTTATGATGGGTTAAAAGCGCTGATGCTTCAGTCCTCCTGTCAAACATATGAAGCTGAGTGGAGCTGTTGACCTCTCCAAGATGGCCGCCCTAAATCTGGTCAGCGACAATCTGCGGCCAGGAGGTAGTTTATGGTGTAACGTCGCATCAATATGACTGGATACAGAAACTCAGAGAGGACAAACTTCAAGGTTGATTCAAAGGAAGGTTTCATTTTACTTTTCTTAATATAGACAGTCTGGAAGTAACACTGTTAGCACCAAGCTAATCAGTGATATTGATTGCCTATATTGATTGATATTGGAAGATTTTTATTCCTCAATGATTTGCAGTTCATTTTACTAATTAAATATAAAATTTGAATGGCGCAGCGGGTTAGCACGCCCCACGTTTGAAGGCCTCAATCCTCGATGCGGACGTCGCGGGTTCAACTCCCGGTCCTGGCGACCTTTGTCGCATGTCTTCACCCTTCTCTTCGCCCTCCTTCCTGTCTGCCTACTGTCAAAAATCAGAGCCACTAGTGCCGCAAAAACTCTGCGGAGAAAAAAAAAAAAAAAAAATATAATATATATATATATATATATATATATATATATATATATATATATATATATATATATATATATATATATATATATATACGTATATATATATATAGATAGATCTCTCGTAGAGAGATCAGCCACTGATCTCTCTACGAGACGACCATAGCAACCTCCCTGAGCCCCGGTAACCATCACTGTGGCAGATGTCCAAGAAAGAGTCTCAGGTATGAAAAACTGGACAGCACCAGGGCCTGACATGATCCATGCCTACTGGCTAAAAAAGCTCACTGCCCTCCATGAGCGACTGGCAGCCCAAATGAACCAGCTGCTATAAAATGGGACTCACCCTGAATGGTTAACTGAAGGGCGCACAGTCCTGATCCAGAAGGATCCATCAAATGGCTCAGTCCCACCCAACTACCGACCAATAACCTGTCTCTCCACAACCTGGAAGCTCATGTCAGGCATCATAACGGCTAAGATAAGCAGACACATGGATAAATACATGAGCACGGCACAGAAGGGCATTGGCGTAGATAGCAGAGGAGCCAAACACCAACTCCTTGTAGACCACACAGTTGCCAGAGACTGCAAAACCCGACACACCAACCTGTGCACGGCTTGGATCGATCACAAGAAAGCCAATGACTCAATGCCGCACACTTGGATCATTGAATGCTTAGAGATGTACAACATTAACAGGACTCTGAGAGCCTTCATTGTAAACTCGATGGGGCTGTGGAAAACCACCATTGAAGCCAACTGCAAACCACTTGCACAAGTGTCCATCAAATGTGGCATATACCAAGGAGATGCTCTGTCCCCGCTGCTGTTCTGCATTGGCCTGAACCCCCTCAGCCAAATCATCAACAAGACTGGCTACGGATACCAATTAAAGAATGGAGCCAACATCAGTCACCTCCTCTACATGGATGACATCAAGCTGTACGCCAAGAGTGAGCGAGACATCGACTCACTGATCCACACCACCAGGATCTACAGCACAGACATTGGGATGTCAGTCGGACTAGAGAAGTGTGGTCGGATGGTCACAAAGAGAGGGAAGGTCGTTCGCACGGAAGGGGTCTCACTCCCAGAAGGAACAATAGCAGACATAGAGGACAGTTACAAGTACCTGGGAATACCACAAGCAAATGGCAACCTCGATGAGGTCACAAGGAAAACAGCCACAGCCAAATACCTCCAACGAATAAGGCAAGTCCTGAGAAGCCAGCTCAATGGCAAGAACAAGATCCAGGCAATAAACAGCTACGCCTTGCCAGTAATCAGATACCCTGCAGGAATAATTAGCTGGCCAAAGGAGGAGATACAGGCCACAGATGTTAAGACACGAAAATGACTAACAATGCATGGAGGGTTCCACCCCAAATCCAGCACCTTGACTGTACACGAGCCGCAAGGAAGGAGGCAGAGGACTAGTGAGTGTGAGAACCACTGTCCAGGACGAAACATCCAAGATCCATAGATACATCAGGGACAAAGCCTCATCAGACAATGTGCTCAGTGAATGTCTCAGACATGGGGAACAGAAGTTGAGGTGCTGGAGGTACCATCATGGGAGGACAAACCCCTACATGGGATGTACCACCGGCAAATAACTGAAGTGGCTGATATCAGAAAGTCCTACCAATGGCTGGAAAAAGCTGGACTCAAGGACAGCACAGAGGCCCTCATCCTGGCCGCCCAGGAACAGGCCATAAACACCAGAGCAATAGAGGCCCAGATCTACCACACCAGACAAGACCCAAGGTGTAGGTTGTGCAAGGAGGCCCCTGAGACAGTCCAGCACATAACAACAGGGTGCAAGATACTGGCAGGGAAAGAGTACATGGAACGACATAACCAAGTGGCAGGCATAGTGTACAGAAACATCTGTGCAGAATATGGACTGGAAGCCCCGAGATCAAAGTGGGGAACACCCCCAAAGGTGGTGGAGAATGGCCGAGCTAAGATCCTGTGGGACTTCCAGATCCAGACAGACAAAATGGTAAGGTCCAACCAACCGGACATTGTCGTAGTGGATAAACCACAGAGGAAAGCCGTTGTGGTGGATGTAGCAATACCGAGTGACTGCAACATCATGAAAAAGGAGCACGAGAAACTGGAGAAATACCAGGGCCTTAGGGAGGAACTGGAGAGGGCCTGGAAGGTGAAGACCACAGTGGTGCCTGTGGTCATCGGGGCCCTCGGGGCCCCAAACTGGAGCAGTGGCTACAACAGATCCCAGGAACAACATCAGACATCTCAGTCCAGAAATGTGCAGTTCTAGGCACAGCAAAGATACTGCAGAACCTCAAGCTCCCAGGCCTCTGGTAGAGGACCCGAGCTCAGAGGGTAGGAACCACCGCGGTGGGGAGAAGGGAATTTATTTATATATTATATATATTATATATATATATATTATATATATAATATATATATAATATATATATATATATATATACCTATATATATATAATATATATATGTATATATATATATATATATATATATATATAATATATATAGGTATATATATATATATACGTACGTGGGGAGAAGGGAATTTATTTATATATATATATATATATATATATATATATATATATATATATATACAAAATTTGAAAAGTATGTGAATCGATTAGCTCACCTCCTGTTGCCATGGTAACAGGAGGCGACACTGATCAACTCGGTGTCATTTCTAACTTCTTCATCTTGAGTTTATTTCCAGTTTGCAAACAACTGTTGCAATAAGAGATGCAGTAATAAGTTAAATCAGCTGTCTCCTCCAAAGCACAAAAGCAATAAAACCATAAGCATTTCATAGTCTATAAAACATCAATCTAAAATAAAAGCTGATCTGATCTGACTTTGTTTCCATTTTTATCACTGCTGAGATGATTTGAATTTAACTGAGTCACTATGCAGCTTACAAACTAAAATGGCTGCTGTGCTGTTCTACATTTAGCAGCTTATAGTCTTGATGGTCAGATGGGGAACAACCAGCGACTTTCGCCTCGTCGCTAAACTTCAACAGGAAGTTAACATTTCTGTTAACGTTTAAAACAAAATGGCTTCCATTAAACCTTCCTGAGCATAAAAACATGCAAATTGGGAATCTTCAGAGAAATTTGGTTTGAGGCAGTAAAACATTTTTAGAAAATGTAAAATCAGGGCAATTGGGCAGTTACCCAGGGCTGCATAAGAAAGGGGCGGGGCATGTAGTTAAATCTAACTTGAACAGGTTTGTTGCTGCCTGTGTTAGCTTCCCTTACCCAGAGCTTCTCAATTCCTCATCTAGAACCTGCACTCTGCAGGTTCTAGATGAGCCTATTCTAGAACAGCTGATTCAAATGACAGCCTGCAGGGAAACAGCTGAAACATGCAGGGCAGGAGAAACTCTGCCTCAGTCCCTGCTCAGTTCTGCCAGGCCACATTTTCTGCTTCTTATTTGGTCGGAGTGCAGCAGGAGGCGGGGCTTGTATGGGGTTCCATTCCTGGAAAAAACATGGCTGCATATATTTTTCTATTTCAAGCTAACATCGTTAGGGATAATAATAAATCCCAGATTAATGGGAGTGATTAATCCGATGAAATGTTTTACTGACAGCACTGATTTTACCCTCCATTGGTTAACTCAGCGCACTGCAAAAAATTTGGTCTCGATTTGGTCTAATTTCTACTGCAAATATGTTAATTCACTTTAAATAAGACAAAACTATTTACAAATAACTTTTCAGCAAGGAATAAGAGCTTGTTTTGAATCAATAATTCCTTAATATTGAATTAAAAAGTTCTGGGTTTGCAGTCAGATTATTTCATTATATGGAAAAAATGTAAGTGAAATAATCTGCCAGTGGAACTGGAACCTTTTAAATCAACTTTAAGAACATATTTCTTATTGAAAAGTTATTAGTAAATTGGTTTTGTTTTTAAGTGTCCTAATATATTTACTCTAGAAACTAAAAAAAGTAGTTGGTAGGATTTTGTTTTTGCAGTGTAACTTTCAAATGTTAATTTTTGGTGTTTTTGTGTTTATTGGACATGAACAAAAATCTGAATCTGTAATTTTTTATAGTTGATTAAAATTTCTGAATGTTTCAAAAGAAAAATGTTGAAATTAAAGAAATGTCCATTTTCTAACCCTTGACCCCATTGGGGTCAGGAGTTGCTGCTGCTTCTCCAGCAACGTTCTGGGCGAGAGGCGGGGTCACCTGGACAGGTCGCCAGTCTGTCGCAGGGCAACACACACACACACACACACACACACACACACACACAGACCAGTTAACCTGACAGTCACATTTCTGGACTGTGGGAGGAAACCAGAGAACCGGAGAGACAGAACCCAGCATGCACTGGGAGAACATGCAAACAGAAAGACCCCGGGCCGGGAATCGAACCTAGGACCCTCTGTGCTACCAACTGCACCACTGTGCAGCCCAAAAGAAACGGCTTTCCGTCTTTTTGCTTTAAATGTACAACATGCACACTGTAAAAACTGAAATTATGTCTCGTTGTACGTACGTTGAAGACATCTGATTGGCTCTGGTAACTGAAAAACAGGACAAAACACGACGATCAGAAACCTGGAAAATAAAACTAGAAACAGTTTCTGAACTTTTAACACGGAGAGAAAAAAGATTCAGAAAAATGCAGCAATAAACATGCAATCAGTTTATCAGCCGATTGGTTTCAGTTTATTGCTGCAGTCTAAAGCTGCGGCTCTCTAACACCTCGGTTCTAGAGGAAGCATCGTTTCCTCAGTCAGTCGAGTTTTAAACCAAAGTTCAACGTCAGATTTCAATCTGTTTTATTGCAGCATCGAACACTAAAAAATGTTTATGTTGTTTTTAGTTTTTACCTGTTTTTGATCTCACCACTGCGAATTTACTTCCCCCACGCTGGCTGCCAACAAAGAATTACGATGTCAGAAACAAGTCTAAGAAATGTTCCAAAGATTTTTCTGTTTCTACTTAAAAAAATGTTTCAGATCAAACAACATCTGATGGCAGAAATGTCTATTTGGTTCACCACCGCAACACGATGCGTGAGATTCCTATCAGGTAATATTGATAATTATTGATGACTTTTTTGTTTTAAACATATGAAATAAACCAAAGTGTTTCCCGGCCTTTCCTCTTATGCTTCAAACAGCCACCAATGAAATGAACCTTTATTGTTTCAGTCTGTGAACCGACGAGGTCAAAGTTCAATTTATGGAAGAGCCTCCCAACGCTTCTGCTGAAAAACATGGCTGTGGCAGTATGATGGTCAGGAACTGGAAGGAAACATGTAACCTCTACCAGAAAATCCTGAAGGTTCACGTCCCGACAGCACGGCTCAAACCTACACCAACATGGCCGAACGGGAACCAACATGGCCGAACGGGAACCAACATGGCCGAACGGGAACCGACATGGCCGAACGGGAGCCGACATGGCCGAACGGGAGCCGACATGGCCGAACGGGAACCGACATGGCCGAACGGGAGCCGACATGGCCGAACGGGAGCCGACATGGCCGAACGGGAACCGACATGGCCGAACGGGAACCGACATGGCCGAACGGGAGCCGACATGGCCGAACGGGAGCCAACATGGCCGAACGGGAACCAACATGGCCGAACGGGAACCAACATGGCCGAACGGGAACCAACATGGCCGAACGGGAACCAACATGGCCGAACGGGAGTCATTTTGTGAGCAGAGGGTCTTTTGATGTTTTGCTCATTTCAGATTCTTTAAACTTTACTGAAGTTTTTATTTTTACATATTTGATGTTTTTCTGTTTCACTTTGATCGGATTGTGCTGCTTTTTTTATTTTAGATTGTTTTTCTTCCACTCATCATTAAAATATTTTTGTTGATCTGAAACATTTAAATGTTAAACAAAAGTAAACAGAAGTCCTTTAAAGTATTTAAAGGAGCCAAATACTTTTTCACAGCATTGAACTAAAACTAATTTTATTGTTTTTTTCTCTTGATACTCACAAGATCTGGGGGTCGTAAATCTGAGACTCAGCATGAATAATGGCTGAAAAATAGAAAAACATTTTAAGGTTAGAAAAACTGATAGAAACGACTGGAGACGGATGGATGATGGATGAATTGCACATGGTGAAAAATAAAAAATATAATTTTAACATTTAACAAAAAAGTGTTTTGTAACAGCAGATTAGTTTAACCAGATGAAATAATTAATTTTTTTAGTGTAGATCCATGAATGGATTTGAGGTGCAGAGTGACAGACTTACTGGATTTCTTTCTGCAGCGCAGACAGAGCAGCGACAGCAGGCTGAGCGACAGCACCGCGGCTGCAGACAGCGCCGCCGCCAGCGGCCCCGAGTCGGCCATCGACCTGCAGCAGATAAACGGGTCGATCTGGGCCAGTCAGCCGGCTTCCTGTCAGTGAGGCAGAGCTTCACAGGATGTGGTCGGATCTGAGATGACTGAGAGCAGCACGGCGCAGCGCTCACTGGGTCCCAGAAAACATCTGCCATCACACACACACACACACACACACACACACACACACACACACACACACACACACACACACACACACACACACACACACACACCTCAGATCACAGCTAACTTCATTTCTGAGCTGTAACTGTCATCAATATTCAGGAGTTTTTGGCTCAAAACAAACTGTTATTTCTTTCTGAAAAGTTACTTGCAGTTTTAAGATATTTGCAGTAAAAACTGGACAAAAATACTTGGAAAGATTTTGTGTTTTCAGGAATATTAAAGTTTCTTTTGTTGAACTGATTCTTAATTATTTGGCTTAAAAGTTCATTTTGGACCAAATTTATGGCAATGAATGGTTTCCGCTTACCTTTATTAAAACAATAATGGTCCTAATTTTGGCGAAAGCTTCAGATGGGTTTTAAACCCTGAGCCTGAAAACTGACAAACGAACGATCTCCATTTTATGAGGGCAGCAGAAAAAGTCATAACAACAAAATTCAAATATTTAAACAATCTGAAAACCTTTAAATCTAAAGCTGAAGACAGACTTTGTAAATGAAACATCATTTTTATTTTTCTCAGTGTTTGACATGAAATCAGAGCAAAATTTTCCCATTTAAATTTCTAAATATTGAGAGAAAAGAATATCTAAATATTGAGTTTTGGTGTGAAATGTGTTCATCAACAACAGAACTGAAAACCTGGTAAAGATGGCGGCCGAATCTCAAACCATCATGGCTGAAAATAAACGGAGAAAACCTCGTTACAGGAACCATAAATTCATTTAGTCTGATTAAACTGGAAATGTTTGGCCGTGATGGAGCTCCGTACACTGATGCTTCATAAAATGGGAATCAGTTTATGTGGAAATATTGAAATAACAAAAAGTTGAAGCCTGGACACGAATTGATATTACAAATAAGCAATAACTAATCAAACCACCGAATTAATCAGACTTTAGCTTAAATAGGAGAAAAATCACAAAGTCCTGATTTCTGTGGAAACGTTGAATCGGACTGACGCCTGAGCTGCAGCAGCAAACCACAGAAAAGATCATTTTACTGAATTTAAACTACTAAACTTTGGACACTTGATGATGATGATGAAGCTGCTGATCCATGAGCTTGTCGACAGGCCGATAAAACTTTTCTCCTATTTAATTTTTAGTTTTAACAGAAAACT
>VMRM01000026.1:177500-187500 GCA_010277075.1 Poeciliopsis retropinna | reverse complement strand
TCCCAGGATATAAATGGATTTCCACTAAATAGACAGATGGATTGATATTTTTTTCCTATTGGATGATTAGATGGGTTAAAATTCCCATGAGATGAGTGAATGGATGGATTATTAATTCGGTGAGGGGAGGGTAGATGGATTATTGCAGTGTTATAAAGTTTTATCACCGCCAATAGTTTTTGTTGCTCATCCTCTTTGTCTTAGTTTTCCAGCTCTGCAGCAACACTAACCTGGTATCTAAATGTAAAAAAATAAATCACTTCTGTGTAAAATTAGTAAGGCATATTTTGATTATTCCCATTTTTATAGAAAAATAACCCCATAAAATTGAGCTTTTAAACTTGAAACAGTTTGAATGAGCTGCTGTTGTGAGGCTGGACAGATGAAATGTAACTTTTGGCTGATTCTGCTGTTGGACTCTGAGCTTTGGTCAGATTATGTTTGAGGAGTCTGGATGTTTGGACCTGAAATGGTTAAAAATCAGCATCTCTGTTGGGTTGTGAGCAAAGCTTGGTGTTTGAAGCCACTTCCTGTGCAGCTGCTTTGCAGCCGGAGCAGCAATAGAAATATTTATCGTGTATCGAGATAAAGCCAGAGGTCACCGGGTCAGGTGCTGGGCTCTCCTTACTTCCAGGCTCAGATAAAACCTCACAGGAAACGTCCAAAGTAGATTTTTGGCTTGTGGGGAAACTAATTGTTTTTTCCTAGAACTGAAAAGCAACTTTAAAGAAGAAAACTGTCATTTAAACGGTTGAAATCTCAGAATATGCATAAATATTTGGCATGTATGGCAAAAACTGAAAATAATTTTATGGAAAAACACATTTCATAAATTTTTGTTGCTGTTTAAAATAGATTGTTTTAGATCTAAGCAGGTGGAGCAATTTTATTTATAAAAATAAATAATAATACCCCGCCGTGCATTACTCTGGAAATAACAAACAAAACATGTGAAACTTTAGATTTAAATAGTTAAAATGTTAAATATCTCCATCTGGTGACTGAAGCCTTGAATTAATAATTTCACAGCAAAAAAAAAAAAAAAAAAAAAGAAAAACAACAAAATCTTACCAAGTATTTTTGTCTGTTTCTGGTGCAAATATCTGAATTCACTTGAAACAAACTAAAGGCAACGTTTCAGTAAGATATAGGAGCTTTTCTGGGGCAATAATTATTAATAATAATTCAACATAATAATAAAAAATGAGTTCAACTTGCAGTTCTTACAGTGAGATCAATGTCTTAGTTTAAATGAAATAATCTTCATCCTGGTATTTCTCCATCATTATTAATGAATTTTTGACTCTTATATGTTGATGAAAACCTGGAAGTTACTTTAGTTTATTTCTCAGATATTTGAACTAAACTGGACAATAACGCTCGCTGGGATTCAGTTTTTACAGTGAAGAAGGATGGATGTTGCTATGGGAACCATTACCACTGGTAGCTGGTTCTGTTTGGTTGAACTGTCCAGTTAATCGATCACCAATAAGTGATTAATCTATCTGTTTGTGATCAGTTTCCAGAGGTGATCTCCCTGAACGTGGGCGGAACGCTCTTCACCACGCGCCTGTCCACGCTGCGCCGCTACGACGACACCATGCTGGCCGCCATGTTCAGCGGGCGCCACTACATCCCGCGGGACGCCGAGGGCCGCTACTTCATCGACCGGGACGGCGATTACTTTGGGTGAGCCCCGACCGGAACCGGCCCGCAGTCGGGACAGACGGCGGCATGTTGTTGAAGAAAGTTTTAGTTTGTAAAAATGAAATGTTCTCGTTAAATCCTGACATGTTTTCATGGGTTGGTCATTGAGAAGCAGACCGGCTGCATCAGCATCGTTGGATCTGCATTCAGTGGAAAATCTGTGAATGAAACCAGAAAGAAGAGACGAAACCCTGCAGAGGATTTTCATGTTTTTCAGAACTTGACTGAGATTCCTGATGAAATAAAAACACCTTGGAGAATTTATGCAAATTACAAACAAAGCTGTTGGCATAATTATGAAGTCACGTGTTTCAGTTTACAGAGCGGTCCTGTTAAAAGATGCAATGTGGTGAAGCGGCCGCAAGGAGGCGGTAAAGAACCAGATTAAAAATCTCCGTTCTTACAGTTTTAAAGAATTAAAACACATTTTTATGATTACCTTTTCAATTCTTTAAATTATTTTAATAGTTTTTAATATCTTTACTTTTACTGTTTCCACATTAACATTTAAGTGACTGAGGAAAATGGTTTTATGTCTGTTGCAGATGAATAAAAATGAAGTCATGGTGCAATTCTTATTATATGCACTAATCCAGCAAATTATTATTAACTAGAAGACAAACTGTCTGTCAGAAGTTAAATCAGACCAGATTTCTCCTGTTTTAGGTCAGTTAGAATCACAAATTATTTATATTTGCTAAACGCCAAAATCTCAAGAGAGAGAATATGTCAGGTTTAATTATTAATGTCTTTAATTAGTTTTTAATTTTGAACTACATGACTTGGGTCAAACCTTTGAATTCTAGATGAGCAAACAATAAAAGACATTTGGTCCAATTGAGAGAAAAGGTTTTTTATTTGGTGTATGTAAACTTCTGGTTTCAGCTGAACAAAACTTTATATTTAATTGAGTCTCTAAAAACAGAAATCAACAAAAATGGAAATTTGGTAGCTCAGTTTACAAGGAGCAGACGAGAAAACCCTTTTTTTATTTCTTGACAAAGTTTAAAACTGCCAGAAGCCAGTTGAGTCATTTTAGACCTTTAATTGAATATTAAGAATACAGAATTGACTTTTAATGTAATTAATGAAAAAATCTCATTTGTGTGATCACAACCTTCCTTTATTAATTTTTAAATATATTTACTGTTTCTTTAGTAAATATATAACCTGTTTATATGACCTGTTTTTGTTTCGTTTTCCTAACTGAGCATTTCAGAGTAATTTTCTTCCGTCTGAAGGGACATCCTGAATTTCCTGCGGGAAGGCGAGCTGCCGCAGCGGGACCGGGTCCGGTCCGTCCACCGGGAGGCGCAGTACTACGCCATCGGGCCGCTGCTGGACCGGCTGGAGGAGACGCAGCCTCTGACCGGGGAGAAGGTCCGGCAGGCCTTCCTCGACCTGCTGCCCTACTACAGAGGTCTGACGCTAACATGGCTAGCCGCTAGCTTTGCTGACATGGCTAGTTTCACTAACGCAGCTAGAGGTTATCTTGGCTAACATGGCTAGCTTCGCTAACACAGCTAGAGGTTAGCTTAGCTAACATGGCTAACTTCACTAACAGGCTAGAGGTTAGCTTAGCTAACATGGCTAACTTCACTAACAGGCTAGAGGTTAGCTTGGCTAACATGGCTAACTTCACTAACAGGCTAGAGGTTAGCTTGGCTAACATGGCTAACTTCACTAACAGGCTAGAGGTTAGCTTAGCTAACATGGCTAACTTCACTAACAGGCTAGAGGTTATCTTGGCTAACATGGCTAGCTTCACTAACACAGCTAGAGGTTAGCTTCACTAACATGGCTAACTTTGATAACACAGTTAGCCGCTATCTTTGCTAATACCCCTAGTGGTTGGCTTCATTGACACAGCTGTTAGCTAGCTAACACAGCTAGCGTCTTACTGTTCATTATGGCTACAATTGGTCTAAATGTCTGAAAAGTGTGGCATACTTCTGTCTTTTGAGTGGGTCTCTGCTCCAGGGTGACTGTGAATCTGTAAAGTCTTAAATTCATGTGTCTCAAATTAAAGCCATAATACATCAAATTCACTTTAAAAACTAAGAAAAAGCCAGGCAGCTAAGCTAAGCTAACAGTGGTCATGTAGGCTACAGAGCCAGCATTAAACCATTAGCAGCTTCGCTCTTTTATAAGGTAGAAACGTTCCCAGGGGGAGAAACCTCCGCAAGCTGCCACGAACAATGAAGCCATTGGAGCTTCATGCAGAAAAACATTTAGAAAATCCTTTATTTATAGCAACATGCAAAATTTAAAGGTGGCGAGCAAAGAGCCTGATGAGCCGAGGATTCTGGGTAAAATCACCAACAGCCAGAGGACAATCCGGCTTTAAGCGATGAATCTGTTATTATCAATGATTATTACATTATGAGAGCTGTAAGCTAAGATGATAAGTATTAATTACACGCGGTACTGGTTTGTTAATTATTCCCTTTAGGCACACTTTTACTTTAGTTGTTATGATGTGTAACCATAGCAACAAGGCAGCGTTTCACCTTATCAGTTCCTAGAAGCTGTTTATGTTTTTGTATTTAGCTTTTAGCTGCTGAGCGTGTTTCTGATAGCAGTTACTGAACATTAACATGTTTTCACTGAACCGCCGTGATTTCAGACAATCTGGAGCGCATCGTGGAGATCGCCAAGCTGCGGGCGATGCAGAAGAAGGCGCGCTTCGCCAAGCTCAAGGTGTGCGTCTACAAGGAGGAGATGCCCATCACGCCGTACGAGCGGCCGCTCTTCAACTCGCTGCGCTTCGAGCGTGCCGACGGCGACGCCAAGCTGTTCGAGCACCACTGCGACGTGGACGTGTCGTTCGGGCCGTGGGAGGCCGTGGCCGACGTCTACGACCTGCTGCACTGCATCGTCAGCGACCTGGCGCAGCGCGGCATCGCCGCCGAGCAGCAGTGCATCGGCGTCTGCGACAAGCACCTCATCAACCACTACTACTGCAAGAGACCCATCTACGAGTTCAAGATCACCTGGTGGTGAAAGGCGGAGCGGAGCGGGACTGAGACCAGAACCAGAACCAGAACCAGGACCGGGACGCAGTGCGGCTTTTGACTCTGTTTTCTGTTCAGACTGACAGGATTTTACATTGTGACCCTTTAAATCTGCTTCCTGTTTCCTCAAACATTTGAGTTTCCCGTCGTTTAGACGCATCAGAACATGAAACCCTTAACGGCAGAGTGTTGGGCCACACAGGGACGATTTTTAATGAAAGATTAGCAGATTAAAAACACAATAAAGTCGTAAAATGACCAGAAAAGTAATTTTTAATCTTTGCTCTGAGCACAGCAGCAACGTTCTGCTACCAACGATAATCTGATGCTGAGATCTTTCATATCTGTAAAACCAAAACAACATGCTCAACATTCCTTCTTGAAATGTTTTTGGTGAAGTTAGAAAACGACTTCATTCTGACAATAATTTGATTTTATTGTCAAACAGATTTTCTCATATTTTCCCATTTTATTCTGCCATCTGGCTCTAACACGCCGTGTTTCAGACAAACACAAACTTTTTAACGTTTTTGGGGCTACAAATGTTTTCAGTTCATCTCTGGATCCGTTTCTGTTCAGTCGGGTCCAAATTACGTCAAATGACATGAAACCCAAACTAAGTTAACTGCACTTAAACATCCGGTGGGATTTTAGATCCTCCTGAATGAGGCGACAGTGGGAAGAAACCAGACGGTTCTCCTGGCTGAACTCTAGGAAGCGACACAGACACGAGATTTATCTGGTGGAAAGAGAAAACCGTGATCCTGCCAACAATCCTTTCTCTGGGGAGGAAAACTGAACTTTACTTTAACACGCATCTGTTTCCCATTAAAGGTCAAACCGCAGCTTCTTTTTATCCCATAAATCAAGCAGCTATGCAACAGCGCCATAATTCAGCTGATTTTGTGTTGACGATGGTGGAGCCGACGTTTTCATGTTTCCTGAAGCCGCGTCGTCTTCGGTCCGTTTCTCAGCAGTTATTTCCCGGCAGCATTTCCGTTTGGAGGAGTAACCATGGAAACGTCCAGCCGTCTGATTGGACACCCTGACGCCTCCCGTTCTGATCAATGGATGAAATGAACCGGGATCGATAACGATCAGCTTTTTGTTCTGATCACAGCTAATGATCGCGGTTCGATGTTGTGATGCGAAGTCAGATGTGAAATTTTCCTGTCGGTTTTGTGTCAGGTGACCTGTGAGATATATTTTCTGTACGCAGGGAAAGGTTCAGCGTGTTTTTGTTTCATCGTCACTAAAGTAAGGAGTTTCTCTGTTTTAAGGGATAGGTTGACGCACAGCGGTGAATTTGCGCAGCCACTGTAGCTGTTTGAAGTTTATTAGAAAATAGCGCCACCTTCAGGGAGAATTTTTGTTTTTTTTTAAGCATTTTGTCATTTCCATCACTTCAGTCCTGCTGAACTTGACTATTACTGAACGTATTATGGATGATATACGTGTTATGTTTGGTCACGTCAGCCGTTTTAATTGATTATTAGAATCAACTGATTTGATTAATTTGCCACATAATACTGAAGCACTACATAAAACCTGACTAATCTTTATGACTTCCAGTGTTTTTAATGTTTTTATATCACTGTTTATGTTTGTTTTAGCTTCTAGGAAGCTCCAGATCTCTAGTTGTCTTTTATTTGTCTGTATTTAAAAAAATGAAAACATAATTTTTATGTTGTGGTACAATAAAACTGTTTAACTGCAGTAGGATTTCTGTGCTTTTATTTCTTAAGTTTTGTGAAAAACATTGACAAAACTCAAAAAAAGTATAAATATATATATATATATATATGTATATATCTGTTCTAAATAAATATACTTGTCTATTTCGTACTCTTAAATCCTGCTCGTTTGCATTTAAATAATTTAGTTCAGGTCTATATAAAGTACGACTGAAACAATTATGTAAATAATCTTCAACTAATTTCACAATGGAATAATCATTAACTGCAGTAAACAGACTGTGAAACATACAATTTGAGATAAATATAAAAACTAATTCAGCACAATCTGGATGAGCGTCTTGTTAAAAAGGCCTCAGCCAGCTAACCAGTTAGCAACAACAATGTCACTGAATGCATTTTAATTATGGATCATTAGTCACATGATCCCAAGATAAAAACAGCTAAATTGTTTATGATAATGCTATAAAATCACTCGGTTTGTCCTCAAGGAGCTAACGGCTAGCACTCAGTGCTAACATAACCATTAGTGGTCATGCTAGCTTGTGGCTAATACAATGTATATATTTCACACCCGAATATATGCTCTTATTGTGAAGGGGAGAGGTGAGGTTTTACTTTATTCTATTTCTGGTTTGGATTGAAGACATTGACAATAAAACAAGACTCAAATTATATTTTGGTCTTTTTCTGCTGACTTCCACATCATCATCAACACATTCATATCTAAAATAAAGTTTGTTGTTGTTTTACTTACAGCTCTGGAAATGACCCCCAGTTCCATAAATCTTTCTTTATACCGCTGGAAGTTGCAGCATTTTGTGAAAACTTTTCCTAAAGATGTGAGTACATGAATTATGAGGATTAATAAACACAACAACTTAACATTTTAATTGATCTATTTTTACCTTTGGCATCCTTGAATTTAGACCCTAAAATCGCTGTAAGAAACCAAAATGTCGGATTCATGAAGTCCTTGACCTTATTTATCGGTTCTGCGTCAAATTCAGACAATGGACCGAAAAATACAATCCAAACCAAATATATCGATATCTGGGCACCAACAGAAGAAACTATATTAAACCTTTCTACACTTGTAGAGATCCCAAGCACAAACAGGCATTTTATTTCTATTAAAGTCTTGACTGAGCATAAATATGCTTAATAAAAGAAGAAATGTGTTTCTGTAACGTCAGTAGAGAAATCAGATCTGAGCTTTTAAAGCGTCGAATGACTGAAATGATTTTTCCAGTTGGATTTTGGTCAAAATATCAAATATAAACAAAAATATAAATACAGTAGAAAATGAACTAAAAACTGGTTAAAATCTGATCATTCAGGTAACGGTACATAAATCAGACACAATCATGGTTGATGTATCTCATAATTATAACTTTGTTTCTCCCAATTACACATTTAAATCAAAATATTCATGCCCTGCATTTTGTGACGTGTCTCTTTTCCAGAAATGTTTTGGTATCTTTCCCTTCGCTGCTTAATACTTAACACTTTATAATAACCATAAATGTTTTTTCCCAGCTGTTTGTTTTGTTTTGCATTATTTTATCAGACTTTCAGTCATATTCTCTCCAGGCCTGGTGGATTGCAGGACGATGTCTCCAACCTGGCAACCCGACTGAAAAGCAGCTTCTCAATCCGTTTCAATGAATAAGCACACTTAGCCGCTGTTGTCATGGCAACACAATAATAGCCCAGCCGAGCCATATGCTGCACGCGCTGCTTGTCAAACGTGTTTAAAAAGGTGTTTGCTGTCTGGTTGTAAAAACAGATGCTGCGCCAACATTTATCTGATTTACCAGCAGATTAACAGGCCGATTTATCCTGACCAATATTTCATGACCTGAGCTGATAAACTAATACATAAATAAAATGACCTAAAAATAAAGCTGTCCAAACAGAACAGATGAACAGATTATTGTTAAATGATAAGGCTTCTTCCCAGAGCAGCACATTTAGGGGAAGGGTCGCGGTTGCTGACCACGCCCCCAATTATTACTGACCACGCCCCCAATTATTACTGAGCACGCCCTCAACTGCTACTGACCACGCCCACAACTGCTACTGACCACGCCCTCCCCTGCTACTGACCACGCCCCCAACCGCTACTGACCACGCCCTCAGCTGTATACATGGAGTCATTCTAGAGATAACTTTTTGTCCTTGTCCTGGATCGTTTTTATGCATTTAAACACCATTTGAATATTTTTAAAGATTGCCAAATCTTTCCTGTGGGTTTTTCTGATCACTGTTTGGTTTGTTGTTCTGTGTTTATAAAGAATGTCCGTATACGGAGCGTTTACTGGCACTTAAATACGGCTCTTCTGAATATTTCTGGACCAGCCACAGGCTCGTTAGATCAGATTTTCCTTGTATTCAACAGTGGTGGGATTATGGCAAATGCCAAATTAAGCAGTTGTGTCTGCAGTACACTCGCAATGTCACGAGGGATTTAACCAGATCTATGAGGGACCTGGAGACTCAGGCAGTAGAGCTGCAGGGTTTGGCGGCCTCTACAGGAGATCGAGGGTTATTAGACTCCCTCAAAGCTAAACGGGCCGTTTTGGCCAACCTGTTGGGCACAGAGGCGAGAGGAGCCTTGGTCAGGTCACGTTTCCTGAATGTGACAGAGATGGATGCCCCGTCTCACTTTTTCTTTGGACTGGAAAGGAAGAACGGGCAAAGACGGATTATTCACTCCTTGAAATCTGACTGTGGTTCGACCATCTCTGGTCCGGCTGAAATCAGGAGATTTGCTGTCGGGTTTTATGAGAACCTTTTTAAGAGTGAACATTTGGAGACTCCAGATGTGAGCTCTGTTTTTTATGAAGGACTTCCTCAGGTAAATGACGAAGACAATCGCAAGCTGGAGGCTCAGCTCACGCTGGACGAATTGCACGCTGCTCTAATGAGTCTACAGAGTGGGAGGTCCCCAGGCATGGATGGTCTTCCTGTGGATTTTTACAAGTCCTTTTGGTCGGTGATCGGCGCAGACCTGCTGGCAGTGATCACGGACAGCCTGCAGAGAGGGTGGCTGCCTCTGAGTTGCAGAAGAGCAGTCATCACTCTCCTCCCGAAGAAAGGAGATCTGCAGGATTTAAGGAACTGGCGACCGGTTTCTTTGTTATGTACGGATTACAAGATCTTTTCCAAAGCCCTGGCGATCAGACTGAGAGAAGTGATGTCCTCTGTCATTCACAAGGACCAGACATATTGTGTGCCCGGCAGGTTGATAAGTGACAATGTGACTTTAATTAGAGATGTTTGGGAACTCTCCGGCTCATTGGGCATGGATATTGGTCTGATTTCAATCGACCAAGAAAAAGCTTTTGACCGGGTTGAACACCAATATTTATGGCGGACTCTGTCTGCTTTTGGGTTCAGCTCTGGTTTCATAGCTAAGATCCAGGTTTTATATCGTGACATTGCGAGTGTGCTAAAAATCAACGGCGGCTTAAGTGCTCCTTTACTGTTTTACGGGGAGTGAGGCAGGGTTGTTCTATGTCAGGGATGTTTTACTCTTTGGCATTTGAACCTTTGCTTCACAAGCTGCGGAAAGATTTGTGT
>VMRM01000026.1:0-172500 GCA_010277075.1 Poeciliopsis retropinna | reverse complement strand
CTAGCATTAGCATATGCGAAAAGTGTTGAAGATTAAATTCAAAAATACTTATTGATGCCAAAATGAAAATAAATTATGATTAGATGTCCATAAAGGATTTTTAGGAAATGACAAGTTAACAAAAATGTAGTTTTATAGATGAACAGAAAAAAAGAACATCTCAATCTAAACCTTTTCATCTACAAGCTAGCAATAGCACCACAGTACAGCCTGCTGCTACAGAAAGTTAGAAAAGTAGCAAAACTTGTGATTTATATTTTTTGTAACCCTTTAGGACATAATGAAAATAAAAATGATGAAACTGAAGCTGTTGTTATTCCACTGGACGTCGTTTAAAGCTCATATGATTCGCTGTTTAAAATCTGAGAGATTTATTGATTTCTTGCTGTCAGGCTCTTTGTCAAACATTAACATAATAATATTTATAGTGTGGTGAATGTTTTTAGGGTTGGTGTTGCTTTTAACGTCTCGGTGATGAAAGCGAGACGCTGTGGAAAGATCAGCTGAACTTATTAACAGTCTGATTCCATTTTTCTTTTAGAAAACTTGTACAAAGGGAATTTAACGTGGTAAATGACTCAGCAGTGCTGAATAATTAAGGATGTAAATGATGTAGGGAAACTAATTATGTTGAATGAATCCAATATCCAACTAATCTCTCTGGGATTGAAACTGTTTCTGCTGATCCAATCAGCAGCTGCTGATTAGATCAACGTCTAACAAGCTGCAGTTTTCTGAATCCACATGTTGCTGAACTTGTGGATTCAGAAGTTTTGCTCAGGAAGTCGTTACCTGGAGGCAAGATGGCTGCCAGCCGCTCACCTGGCTCAGGTTTCCTCCAGCCAGGCTGTAACTAGGTACTTTTACTCAGTTACATTTTGGAAAACATTCACTTTTAGACGTACTTTTTACTTTTACCTAAGTAAAAGTAACATTTTTATAATATGAGTTATTATAAATTACTGCAGGCACTGTGAATAACTTCACTGAATGAAAAAAAACTTTTTGTTTTTCTAATGTTTATTTTCTACCTGCTGAAAATACTATTTTATATTTACATAACATAAATATTTTTATGATTTACTTCCTGAACTTGTTATTTTGTAATACGTTATTGATTTAATAAATGAGGTTTTTTGCAGAATATTTCAGCAACATGGCAGCTCAAATTGCTTCACATCATAAAAAATATTTTAAAATTCATAAACACAATGTATATTTAAGCCATGCAGGCATTATAAATAACATTGATTATTATTATTATTATTATTATTATTATTATTATTTCATTTTTTTCCTTTATTTAACCAGGTAAACCCTGTTGCGATTTAGATCTCATTTTCAAGATGGACCTGGGCAGAAATCTGCAACACAGAGCAACCTGGTTACAGAATAAATTATTATTATTATATTTATTATTATTGTCCATCCATCCATTAATCCTTCCTTCCTTCCTTCCTTCCTTCCTTCCTTCCTTCCTTCCTTCCTTCCTTCCTTCCTTCCTTCCTTCCTTCCTTCCTTCCTTCCTTCCTTCCTTCCTTCCTTCCTTCCTTCCTTCCTTCCTTCCTTCCTTCCTTTCCTCCTTCCTTCCTTCCTTCCTTCCTTCCTTCCTTCCTTCCTCATCCATCATCCATCCATCCATTTTCTTCCACTTTATCCGGGTCGGGTCGCGGGATCAGCAGCCTAACAATGGAGGCCCAGACTTCCCTCTCCCAGCCTCTTCCAGCTCCTCCGGGGGAATCCCAAGGCGTTCCCAAGGCGTTCCCAAGGCCAGCCGAGGATCATCGTCCCTCCAGCGTGTCCTGGTCTTCCCCTCCTCCCGGTGGGACCTGAATTCCTCACAGGGAGCCGTCCATCCTGACCAGATGCCCGAGCCTCAGCTGGCTCCTCTCGATGTGGAGGAGCAGCGGCTCTACTTGAGTCCCTCCAGGATGACCGAGCTTCTCTCTCTAAGGGAGAGCCCAGCCCCCCTACGGAGGAAACCCATTTCGGCCGCTTGTATCCGAGATCTTGTTCTTTCGGTCATGACCCAAAGCTCATGACCATAGATGAGGGTAGGAACGTAGATCGACCAGTAAATCGAGAGCTTCGCTGTTTGGCTCAGCTCTCTCTTCACCACGATGGACCGGTACAGCGCCGCTTCACGGCAGACGCTGCACCAATCCGCCTGTCGATCTCCCGCTCCCTTCTTCCCTCATTCATGAATCCAGAGATACTTGAACTTGTGGCAGGACATCCCCCCCGACCCGGAGAAGGCACTCTACCCTTTTCCAGCTCAAGACCACGGCCTCGGATTCGGAGGCACTGATCCTCATCCCGGCCGCTTCACACTCGGCTGCAAACTGCTCCAGCGAGAGCCGCAGATCACGTCCTGATGGAGCCAACAGGACCACATCATCCGCAAAAAGCAGAGATGGATCCTAAGATCAGAACCAGAACCACACTGCTCTTCCTGAATCCGAGGTTTGACGAGCCGACGGACTCTCCTCTCCAGGACCCCTGAATAGACCTTGCCAGGGTGGCTTAAGAGTGTGGACCCTCTATAATTGGAGCACACCCTCTGGTCCCCCAGTCTGCCAATCCAGGGGCACTGCCCCCGATGTCCATGCGATATTGCAGAGTCGCGTCAGCCAACACAACCCTACAACATCCAGAGCCTTGAGGAACTCCGGGCAAATCTCGTCCACCCCCGGGGCCCTGCCACCGAGGAGCTCTCCTTAACCACCTCGGCGACCTCGACCCCAGAGACTGGAGAGCCCGACCCAGAGTCCCCAGAGACTGGAGAGCCCGACCCAGAGTCCCCAGGCTCAGCTTCCTCAATGGAAGGCATGTCGGTGGGTGTTGAAGGTCAATCCAAATGCATAGAAGCAGCAGCAGCTCCTGAGTCTTCAGATGATTTAATGAATGGTAGAAATAATGATGGGCGCCTTCAAAAATACAAAATCCAAGGTTGCAACAAAATAAATCCAAAAGAACATCAAACCAGGAGACATGGAGAAAACAAGGAAGCCCAGAGGAAAATGAGGATCTGATTAGGACGAATGAGAGGCTGATATACTGGGAGGTGGAGAGAAACCAGAATGATGGCAGGAAAATCCTTCTGATACTAAGAGGAAAGAAAGTCTGATGAAGTAGGAGAGAAAAACATGAGGGAAACAGAAACCAGGCTCATATAACAACAAGAACTAAGAAACATAGAGCTAGAGAAACCAGAAGATCTCAACAAAGAAATAACCTAACTAGAATTACTAAAGAAAGGCTAAACCAGAAATGGCAAAATAAGAAAACACTAGAAGGACTTGACTGAACTGGAAAAGTGAACCTGAACCCAGTGATGAAAAAACTAGGAGATTATTAGAGTCACTGCAGGGAAACAAACTAGAATCACCGAAGAAAACTGGACATACAAGGAAACAGAACCGAAGCAACTAAAAGCAACTGGAAACAGGATGAAAATAATGAAAAGTATTCTAATAACACTAAAAACCTCAAGTAATAAAAGTGAAATGAAGGGAAACTGAAACATTTCCAGCTGCTTTCAGCTCAGGTTTGAACTCAGTGTTTCAGCTGATTTGCAGGTTTTTGGATGTTTGTTCCAGATTAGAGAGAATAGAATATGCTTTACTTGTGTTGTTGTTATTTTCAATTTTGTGTGTAAATTTGGAAATTATTGACTTGTGTGATGATGTCATGATTACAAATGAAATCAGAGGATCTGATCTTTTAACCAGATGCTTTCAAGCTCTTATCTTGGTCATTTCTCTGTACGTTCTACTTTTGCTGTTCCTCTGATCCTCTGACTTACTGTGACGTTTGGTTTCTGCTAATTGCAGCAGTTCAGCTTCTTGAAAATAACAGCCACGCTTTGTCCGAGGGTGTATTTTCCTCTGGGACCGGAGCGACATGCCTCCCGTCTTGATCAGACTATTTTTGTCCTCCTCACTTTCCCAGCTGATTCTCTGGCGGCTCTTTAAATCCGCTGCTCCACCGTCTGATCGGAGCTTCACTGCGATGCTCTGAGCTGCTCAACGAGGCTTCAGCGAATCTCTGCAGAAACCGAAGAGCTGAGAACGGTTCTGACGTTGGTGGAGCTCAGCTGTTCAGAACCATAAATAGCTCCGGCTTCCTCCTGATTCGGACCACATCTGGTTCTGCCTCAGCAGGCCGACCTGAATAAATCCCTGAAGCTCTTCAGCCCACATCCTGCTGCAGCACCAAGAGCAGAACCTCTGCTGGTTCTGACAGACCCGATGAGGAGATTTAATGAATGAAAGGTGAAAATGTGGTTAATTCAGGCTGGAAGCAGCAAAAGTCTTGGGAGCCATCACTCGTCTTAACAAAAAGAAACAAAATCAAAGTCTGAGACTCTTTAGCTCCAACAATAATTCACCAAACTGCTTCAGGAATTATTTTAGTCTGCTGCAGATCGACATGTTGCTGCCAATATATTGTTATTCGTATTCATATGTTCACCTCCATGCTACAGAAAACATGAACCGCAGATCAGTTTTTATTTAATTGTTTTCTTTGAAATGAAGTCAAGAACCTGATTTCTTTGTAACATAATACAATCTAAATGAAAATAACATATTATATTGAATATCCTCTTATTTCTTGCACAAACTAGCATTAGCCATCAATGGCTACAGGGCCGGCCCAACGCATAAGCAAACCAAGCAGCCGCTTAGGGCCCCAGGGCCACTGTGGGCTCCTCAGTGCAGCTGATTTCTTTTTTGTATAATTTCTGTCATTATATCATCAAAAACACAATTTCACTATGAACGATCTGTTTTTACAATAGTATATATTTGATAATGTAGAAATGATTATTTTATGGATAAAAAGAAATATAAATAAATAGCTCCTGGTGGCCGCGGTCGGTACTGCACGCTTCGCTGAGCATCCAAACGTCCGAAACTCCATCAGCAGATAAGTCAGCAAAACATTGTGAAAAAGGATTTATCCTTCAGGAAGAGAAAGAATAGAACAGATAAAGTTAGGGTTCGGGTTTTAATGAGCCTTTATAATGTAAAATGATCAATAGGTTTGATTAGGTGATCAGATATCAAGGTGAGTCGCTACCTGAGGATGTTTGGCTCTGATGGAGAACATGCAGCCATTGATCAGAGATCATATTGATCTGCTGCTTTATTGGTGTTTATATGAATCCAGACTCTGAGCTGTGAGCAGGACTTAAAGCCGGTACTGGTACCAGCACCGGCTTTAAGGTACCGGGTGTCCTTCGGGCCATGAACCCTTCTCCAGTTTAGAATAATGGTCCACTTTCCCACCCAGTGACTCTGACTCTTTACCTCCCAGCTGAAGCTCTGCTGCTCCAACAGGATCTTAGTTTCTAATTTGGTTGTTTTTCTTTAAAATGCATTTTTACTTTTGTGAGGTGACATTATGTGACATCAAAGCACCTTTTAAATAAAATATCAAAAATATTATTACTGCTTCGAACAAGCACGTTGCCATGGTTACTGCTTCACTTCCGGGTATTTATACTAATTTACATTAAGATGTATTTATGGAGGTTCCAGGCGGAGCAGCAGCTGCTGTTTCCCACAAATTAGGATTATAAGGGAAAGGTGCGCGGCCTCGTGCGCGGCCCCGTGCGCGGCCCCGTGCGCGGCCCCGTGCGCGGCCTCGTGCGCGCACCCGGCTTTATGCGTCCGATTGTTTTGTGCGCCAAGTTTTAGTGTGAAAACTGCGCAGTGTTTAACGCATGAGGCTCGTTTTTGAGTTTTTCTTTTCTATTATTTTGTTAAAGTTTATATGTGTTTATAAAATGCTTTCATTATGTTGACATTATAAACAGAAAAATTATAAAAACAAATACAGTTTTTCTGCATTGTTTTTAAATAAACAAAGTGCAAAAGTTATTGGTCAACAAATTTATGCAAAAATCTTTTTTACAGTAGAGCTGAAAATCAACAATACAAAAGTAAAAACATTTTAAGAGGGATTCTGAAATGAACGTTTCAGTTTGATCATGTTCCATCACTGATATCGACTCTATATTTTGGGTCGATACAGAGAGTTGCGCCGCACACTGTAGAACCAAACCTGTTATATTTATGATGTTTTTAACTGTCGGATCTGTGAGGTTTAGAAAATGTTGCCATGCAAACCAAACATAAGGTCACAAACTGCAACCCTCCATGAATTTCCATTTGTAAATGATTGAGTTGTAAATGTGTCTGCAGAGGTTAGCAGAGCTATCAGCTCCAGTGTTTCCCTGCTGTTGAATCTTCAGCTGTATTGTTGGTTTATGCAGAATAAAGCAGATGTTAGATGAATGGCAGGACATTGTTCTGGATGAAACAGCCTCGCGCTCATCCAGCTTTTACATTCCTGCTGCGCGCCGTGGAGCCCAGCCGCCAGTTGCCATGGAAACCAGCGCCGCTCACACTCCGCTATTCCCCCGGCGAGCGCGAGGAGAGATTTACTGTCAGCGCCTCCATTTCTGCTGCTGGCAGCATCAGGATGTCCAGAACCATCCAGAACCATCACTATGTCCAGAACATCCCGATGGTACATGCAGTACATGTTGTACATCCAGTATTTACTCATTTTCAGTCCCGTGTTTCTGCAGCACAGAAAACAGTTTCATGTGAAATAAAATATCTTTCAAACTGCAGCACTAATTTAAAATACACAGTGTGTGGGCGCTGGAGAGAAAGCTGCTGGATGTTTGCTGAACTCTGAACTTTGCTTTAGACAGGATCGATTGTGAAAAACATTTATTTTCAACAGTTAAAACTCGTTTCTCCTGGTAGCAGAGAAATGGAAACGTTTCCTCTGTGGGACGCGACGCGTTTCGCTGAATCTTCTCTCTGGACGTTTTGATTTGTCTTCACAGGAAACGTCCCATCAGACTGGTCCATGTGTCCACTGGGTCCACTGGGTCATACTGGAAACAGGCTGCATTGTGTTTCCATGTGATCTATTTCATATAAACATGACCTCACCACGTTTCATAAAAACTAAACAGGGATTCATTACATCATCTGATCTATCAACTTAAAAAGAAAAGCAATAATTACTGTGACAATGAAGATAATCCTTTCTAACTTTTAGTTCCTGCTCAGGTATTGATGCAACTTAATGAAATGACAGGATTGATATCTGCTGCTGTTTTCAATGCAAAGTGTTTAACTGAAGCTTTTAGTATGTCAAATATTACAAATATTACAAATATTACTCTTTGGTCTTTAGCTTAAAGAGAAATCCTCCAACACTAAAATCTGACGCCTCCATCTTGTTTCCATCTGGTGAAACAGGAAGTTGTTCTCAGTGTCTGAAGGAAACGACTTTTCCTTCGGTGGTTGTTGGTGCAGCGCCCCCACAGGCCAGGAGGGGAACAGGTTGGTTTGGGTCAGAGCAGCTGGAGGAGTTCTGGTTCCAGTGGGACCGGGTCGACCGACTGAAGGAGGACTCCACTGAATATAATTGGATTATACAAAACTGAAGGTTTTTTTGAGAATTGGTGCCATTTAAAAATGGTGAATTGTAAAAAAGCAACAATAACATGTTAAATTAGACACATTACTTTATTGCTTTCATTGTTATATGATATTTAAGGGGGCAGTATTACATAAAATTGACTTTTTCGATCTTTATATCATGTTATAATGGAGTGGTGCTTTGATTCTTTCATGTTTGTGAAGTCCATTAGTCTCCCTGGCAACCATTCAGGTGTTAAAACATCTGGGTGAACCTAGCCCCGCCTTTGAGTCTTAGCTCCTCCCCCACCCAGCTCCTCCAGACTAGCAAATAGCTGAGCTCATTATAGGAGCTGCTGCTCAGAGCGACGCTGCTAAAAACGTTAAAGGGTTAATTGAGGAGCCATGTTGGGACGGCTTTCTGGAGACGGAGCTTCAGAAACAGCAGGAGCTTCTTAAAGAGACAGAGACCCAATTTCAAGGTGTTAAATCAGGAAGTAAAATTTATTAAGTGATATTTGATATATAGCATTTGTAACAACTAGCGGTAACATAGAAAGGACAATCAGAACTGCAGCTGTCGTCTGACTCTTAAGTTTCCATGTTTGTCTCGTAGGCTTGAATCCCCCTGAGGCCCCATGGAGCAGGATGTGGAGAGTCCGGCCGCCGTCAGGAAGCCCAAACTGCCCAAGCAGGCCCGGGAGGACCTGCCCAAGCAGCTGGCAGAGATAGACAGAGCAAAGAAGATCCAGCGCTACGTCCAGAAAGACGGGAAGTGCAACGTCCACCACGGGAACGTCCGTGAGACCTACCGCTATCTGACAGACATTTTCACCACGCTGGTGGACCTGAAGTGGCGGTTCAACCTGTTCATCTTCGTGCTGGTGTACACGGTGACTTGGCTGTTCTTCGGCCTGATGTGGTGGCTCATCGCTTACCTCCGCGGGGACCTGGACCATATAGCTGATGGTCAGTGGACTCCGTGCGTCAACAACCTCAACGGCTTCGTATCGGCCTTCCTGTTCTCCATAGAGACGGAGACCACCATCGGCTATGGATACAGAGTTATCACGGACAAATGCCCCGAGGGAATCGTTCTGCTTCTGGTCCAGTCGGTGCTGGGATCCATCGTCAACGCCTTCATGGTGGGCTGCATGTTTGTTAAGATCTCGCAGCCCAAGAAGCGAGCAGAGACTCTTGTGTTTTCCACCAACGCCGTCATCTCCATGAGAGACGGACGGCTGTGCCTGATGTTCAGAGTCGGAGACCTCCGAAACTCGCACATCGTAGAGGCTTCGATCAGAGCCAAGCTCATCAAGTCCAAGCAGACCAAGGAGGGGGAGTTCATTCCTCTCAACCAGACGGACATTAACGTGGGCTACAACACCGGAGACGACCGGCTGTTCCTGGTGTCACCGCTCATCATCTGCCACGAGATAAACCAGCACAGCCCCTTCTGGGAGATCTCCCAGGCTCACCTGGCCAAGGAAGAGCTGGAGATCGTTGTGATCCTGGAGGGAATGGTGGAGGCCACAGGTCAGCTCACACTGAGGAATTAACAACCCTCCTGCACAATATTTAATCCAACTTAAGATTTCTAAAGGTGACCAGCTTCCTGGAACAGATCAGGGTCGGTCAACGGCCTATACAAAACATGAGCATTATTTGTCACTAAATCATTGTTAGATGATGAGATTTCAGTCTGATTAGTTCTGCCTATTTGGAGTGAAAATAGCTGCAAACAGACGAGCAATTATACAACTGCACATCTTTGAAAAGCAATAGTGGAACCTCCTGCTCAACCAGCCAGAATGCAGCAAGTCAACAACTAAACTGTTGTCTTTTCCAGCAGCCATTGTACAACGCATAAAAACCAGCTGACTAAACGCTGGAGATCAGCCGGAGTTGCTAGGTAACGGTATAATACATGTCGATTGTGACTCAACAATCGGGACGTTGTTTTAACGGCTCATTTTTCAGACACCATAAAACACGGAAGCTCTTGGTCTGATTTAGAAACAGCAAAAACAAAACGGAAGAAGAAAAATGCACAAATTGTACGTTTTGCAGAATCGGGTCCCTTTAAAAGTGATTATAGAAACATGAAAGGTATTTTTATGTTTCAGTTCCACAAAAACTCAAATTCTTATGATGCAGATTTACTTTGAATTCATCCAAAATATGAGCAGTCGTTTATTTTGGTCCCTGCAACTGAAACATGATTGAGTCATTTTTACATTTTGGACTCGAGCAGAATGAGAGTTATGAAGTTTTAGAGAAGATTCTAATCATTTAATGTAGTTATAATTATTTAATATAATCGTCTGACTAATCGATTCATACGATGAATCTGGAGAGCAGACGGCCTGTTTTAGTCTGTTTACTGCAGCTAGTTATTAACCAATTTCTAAATTAGTTGATGATCATGTCAATAATTGATTAATCAATAATTAACCTGTTAATCATTCAGCCCTAGATTTAATAAACATGTTCAACTCTAAAAGATTTGATGAGTCACAATATTTTCTACATGTCAGAAACATGTTTCTACCTCTAACATATTTGTTTTACATGTAAATATAAATATTTATGCGTGAACAAAACAAAACGACCTGCAAATATTTTCCCTTTGTTCAGGAAATGAGGATTTTTATTTGTTTCAGTGAAATAAGTTGAATTTTGAAATCAGCTTCACTCAGACGCCTTAACAAACAACAGACGTTGGAAAATTAGACAGTTTGAGACTATTTACATTTTCACTGTAAAAACTATCAAAAATATCAAATCTTTATGTTTTCACAGACATTTTTCCACTTCAGTTAAATTTATGTGTCAACACTGAACAAAATGCTTTTGGTTAAACGAATCCAGATTCATCTGTAAAGCAGCATCAAAGAGCTTTACTTCATAAAAACACAAAGTCATAGAATCAACAATCCAACATCAGGCGTCATCAATAAACTGATTATTGATTATGTAGATCTAGAGCCATAGATCTAGAGCTTTAATTCTAGATATATGACTCTAGATCTGTAGCGCTAGATCTATAAATCGAGATCTTTAATTCTAGATCTGCTGCTCTAGATCTATGACTCTAGATCCATAGCTCTAGATCTGTAGTTCTATAGCTATAACTCTAGATCTCTAGATCTACAACTCTAGATATATATCTCTAGATCTGTAACTGTAGATCTATAACTCTAGATCTATAACTCTAGATCTCCTCTGTAGGTTCTGAAATAATAACTTCAGTTTTATTTGGACAGAAAATTAGGAGCTAAATGTTTCTAAATTGATCCTAAATTGTCATCATCTAATAATCCAAACTTCAGATTTAAACTGAAATCATTTCTTGTCCTTTTCTCAACCAGCAGAACTCCTGAAAACAGATTATAGTTTTATAATAACCTGATCGTTTTGCCGCACAGCCAATAATTACTGATATGGAAACTGATTTATCGGAGGGTTTTGTTTGATGCTCCATTTTGCTCCTCCTGACCCAAAAACTCAAACTCTTTCAAATTTGTGGTTTTTACTCTCCAAGGCAGCAGGAAGAGTAAAAACCTGGAAGTGGATTTAAAAATTGAGATTTATGTGCAGATTAACTCACTGTGTCCAAAATGACTGAAAATCTTTTTTAGGGAAAAGATTCAGATTTTTGAATCTGTTTTCAGCCTTTAATCCCTTTTTAGGCATAAAATAATCCATATTAGGGATTTTTATTATTTCAGTGATTAACTCCTTTTATAATGTTGAAAATATGCAAGAAGTTTAACAAATAATTTAATTCCTTTTTTAAATAAGAAAATAAAAGTTTACCAACAGATGCTTGATCCTTTTCTGCAGGTGGAAATACTAAAATATTTGATCAGTTTATAAATGAACAAATTAATAACTGCATCATTTTACACATTTTAAATCAGATGAAATTAAATTCTCCATCTCAGGAGCTCTGGATAAAACTCATTTACAGCCTCAGGACTTTATTTTTTATCTTAGCTCCAGTTAATAATCGATTACTAAATCAGTTAATTATCTCAATAATCGATTCATTTGATTAATTGTTTCAGCAATAAAGGTGAATAAATCAGAGACTTGCGTCAGAAACGTCTCAGTCTGATGGCAGCATCGTGCCGTTCTGACGCTGCAGGTCGGGTCGGGTCGGGTCGGGTCGGGTCGGCGCCGCTGTGACCCAGATCAGTGACCTCTCAGAATCACAGCCGCCGCAGTGATTCTGAGTTTTATGTTGCTGCTTTCTTTGTCAACCAGTTTTGCAAAATGAAAGAGTTTTTGGCCAGAAAGTGTCTTAAATTTTACTGCTTTAAGAAAATCCAACTCTTTACCATCTTTCTGCTTTTTACTCTCTAATGCCGCAGAGATTTTACCAATAGATGATCAATAATAAAAATACAAGATCGTTATTTAAAAGGAAAACAGAAAAACTCCAAACCAACTTAATCAATGAACTCTCCAGGTTCTCCAGGTTCTCCAGGTTCTCTCCAGGTTCTCCAGGTTCTCTCCAGGTTCTCCAGGTTCTCTCCAGGTTCTCCAGGTTCTCTCCAGGTTCCTCCCACAGTCCAGAAACCCGACTGTCAGGTTAATTGTTCTGAATAAGTTTGGTGTGAGTGTGTGTGGTTGTGTGTCTCTGAGTTTCCCTGTGATGGACTGGTGACCCGTCCAGGTGACCCGTCCAGGTGACCCGTCCAGGTGACCCGTCCAGGTGACCCGTCCAGGTGACCCGTCCAGCTGACCCGTCCAGGTGACCCGTCCAGGTGACACGTCCAGCTGACCCGTCCAGCTGACCCGTCCAAGTGACCCTGCCTCTCGCCCTTTGACCTCTGGAGAGGCACCAGGGCCTCCTGACCCCAATGGGATAATTGTGGATGAAAATGGATGCATGGATGGGCAGGAGTTGCTAATGATGCTAATGTCCTGCACACTTCTGCAGGAGGCTCCACTTCTGCTTTTCAAAGATGGTTTTATAGTTGCACATCTGATTTTTATAGTGAAAACGTTGATCAGACTGAAATCTGATTGTCTAAGAATAATTTAGTGCAAAAATGTTGTGAAGGTTTTGTTTAGGCCATGATTTACGTCACCTTTCGTTGATTCCTACCATATCAGCGGTGATAAATGACGTGTTGTCGGTTGTCTGAGCCTGGCTGTGTCTGCAGGGATGACGTGTCAGGCCAGGAGCTCCTACGTCAGCAGAGAGATCAAGTGGGGTTACCGCTTCATGCCCGTCCTGACGCTGGAGGACGGCTTCTACGAGGTCGACTACAACAGCTTCCACGAGATCTACGAGACCAACACGCCGGCCTGCAGCGCCAAAGAGCTGGCCGACATGGCCGCCCGCGCACGGCTGCCCCTCACCTGGTCGCTGGCCAGCAAGCTGAGCCAGCAGGGGCTGGCCGAGTCGGAGCAGGAGGGGCAGGACGCCAAGGCCGGCCCGGAGAGCCAGGACAAGGCGGCCGAGAGGAACGGGGAGATAGCCAACCTGGAGAGCGAGTCCAAAGTGTAGCGAGATCCGAGCGGCTCAGAACTGTAGAAATCCTTGGCTAGATCCGCTTTTCAGATTCACACCTGGAGAACCACAACATGTAGACATGAGGCCACAGCTGGACTGAGAATCCTCTGCATGTTTCAGCTGTCGTGTGACGTCTCCTCAGATCCCTGTTATTTTTTCTAACCAGATATTCCTAGGGGCATTTGCAGAAGTATTTTTGTACATATTATAAGCAGTTTTGGATTCTTTGTTTTGTTTCTGTGTGAATATCTACATGATGTTTGATACTACTACCTTAGGTTAGTTCTGTATATATTTTATGCCTTACTGTATGTATAAAGCTTTCAATAACCTTTTTCAGAAATATATCTAAGCATGTAACAGTTCATTTATCTGGTATTCTGCACAAACTGGACAACATTAACACTCTGAGGCAAACATGGATGGATGCAAGCTCTAGTTGAAACCAATGAGGAATTCTTCCCCGGATGATAAGTGTGTGTTTATGATTGAACTAGACCAAGCCATGACTCGCTGCTTGCAGCTGATCCACTTCAGACAACGGCCCTTTAAAACTGCATTTTGTCACTTTTTTGCACACTGGAAACTTATCAGGCACAGGATGTTATCTGATGTTCTCCAGATTTCCCTCACATGTTACATAAAATCATAGACAATAATAAACAGAAAGTTCCTTATTATGCACCTGGGGACGCTTGTTTTCGTTTTCACAATTCGCTCTGGTTAATGGACTTAATAGGATTTACTCTTTGATGCTTAAAGTTTGAGCTAATAAACAATTAATAGACTCACAGTTAATCGCATACTAATGGGTTATTAGATTAAAATTAGTTCCAATCGATTAACTAATGTCGCTCTTGGACCTTGTGTCAGTGCTGTACTTTGGCCGCCATCCAGCAGAGGGCGCCGCTCGTCGTCATTAAAGGGAGACATAAATGCAGAAGTAAAGATGGCGGACTGTCCCGGAACCGGAACAGAGTTCGGTGTTGGATGGAAATGAACTCTATTCGGTTCGTGTCGCTCATTCAGGCGAACTGCGGAAACGGAAAGTTTAAATTATTTCATTTTTCTGTTCAGCTGTTTATTTATACATGTTGTTCTAATAATGTGGGAAACGAGTCAGTCAACCAACATTTTGTGTTTTAATTTCTGCATACAGTGAAAATGTGAGCCTTTGTGTTCTGGAGGCCGTTTGGATACAAGACAAAACTAAAACTTTTAAGAAAATGGCCGCTAAACATTAATCAGTTAAACATTAATCGATCAATAAGCTTTAGATTACCTCATTAATCAATAACTTGCATCCATAAAACGAAGATAACAATAAATACAATGACACAGCTCTTAAAATATTGAGCTGAAACAGGGAGCCTTGTTTCTAGATTTTTTTAAATTGAGGACAAAACTTCAAAACATCCACAGGTGATGAGGATAAAAGATGGCGGAGCCGGAAACAGCTGGGAGAGGTCAGAGGTGACAGAATCAAGGCTTTGAGATGGACTTTAGAAATAGCTGGACTGCAAAAAGCTGGAGTGCCTCAAATATTATACATGCATGCAGCTAAACTGTAAAATAAAAATAAATATCTCAGTTTTCAAACTGTTTTAAACATTTTGTTTCTGTTTAACAAAATTCTAATTTAGCAATTCCTATAAAATAAATTTACCTTCAGCGTTTTTCAATTCAAATTCAAAAACATTTTATCTATTCAAAAGGAAATTAAATGTTGTCTCATTGAATTCAAATATCTTATATAATATCTGTGGCGGTGATGCTGTCGGCAGGACGGATCTCTGGTAGCAGTCAGTGTTACAGCGACTCTGATGAGGCCTCTGACTGAAGCTGCTGCTGCATGATTCCTGATGCTAACAGCTCATTTCTCACTAACTGGACAACACTCTTTGCATTTACGCTACAGATGTGGGCAAAATTTTATGATATTTCACTAATGTTAGAACAATTTTGTAATTGCAGAGTTTATGTAAGTTATTAAATTACATGTAAATAAGATTATTAACACAATAAGTCATTAAAAAACAGCAGCACCATCCTCCTCCTCCTCCCACTTCCTGTTGTCATTTTCTTTGTAGTTTCTACCAGTAGTAACATCCAGTTGCCGGTCATGTGACTCGTGATGCGAATAAACTGTTTCCATTGCAGTTTAGCAAAATATGCCAATTCTGATCACAGCCGCGAAATAAAACGTCCTAGTGCAAAACTTTTATCAAAAATCGGGACCACGTTAAGTCAGTGGAAACAGCTCCTGCTGCTCCACCTCGTTTGCTTCTGCACCAGTTTTTAAACTTCTGACTCAGAGAAACTTCAACTCTGTTTCAGCTCCTTGAGACTTGGGGTCAAAGTTCAGCCAAAACTGAACTTTGGCTGAGATGTTAATAAGATGCTGTTTGTAAGAACAACACTGTCGTCATGGTTACGTCTGACAGCTGGAGTTAAATCCATGCAGCATCTAAAACATTTAGAAAAATTTTGACCAAAATAATTAACAGAAATTTGCTTTGATGGCAGCAGGAGAAAAATCAGTTTATGCCTTTTTACAGTGATTAGTTTCATGTAACTTGTTTTAACAAACAACAACTTTAACTTACTGCAGCATTGTTAGTTGGACATCGCTGGCAAAGTTAATCTTGGACAAAGTTTTTGGATTAATAATTTTTTTTTATTTCACCAGAACAAAAATGTTATGACCATTTGTGAAATATTAAACCAACACTTTAATGTTAACCACCCTTTTAAAGAAAAATCATTTAGTTCTTACTTTTAAACACATTTTCATTTTAACATTTCAGTTAAATGGTTTCTGTTAGTCAGTGACATAAAGTTTAAAGAAAATTTCAAGCTTATTTCCCCACTAAACATATTTAACACTTAATGCATAAATTATGTTTCTATTTTTAGAAATTCCCAATACAATTCACAATAATAAAACAGGAAATTTGCTCTATTGCCAGTTTTGGGTTTTAATAAATTAATTTTATTTGCTTCCAATGAAAAAGTTAAGTGGCACACACATTACAAATAACAAAATAGGAAACTCATTTGCAAATTACGCAATTTATCGTCAAACAAAAGTTAAAATCAGTTAAAATCTTTCTATTGACAAGTCAAAAACAGAAATGTACCGTAAATTAGAGTGAATGTTTTAAAGGCGTTTTTATGTTCAGTCTGAAATAAAACAAGAATCAGAATCACTTTATTAAGGCGAAGTGATTCTGAAATGACACAAAACACAGTCACATATATTTAAACTCAGTATGACTGTATATTAATGCATAAATATTTGAACTAATCAAATATTCACAGATTCACTTTATTGGACTTTAATAAAGTGTTAAACGTTTACCCCGGATCAGTGATGTCATCTGGGCGCGATGACATCACTGATCTACAGAAGGAATCATCGGCGAAAGAAAAACAGATTTCCCCAAAATGTAATCTTTTTAACCCCCACATTTGATTAATCAATGAAATGGATTGATCGCCAGCTGTGTGAGGATGTGCTGATAAATCAATGGATCTGAATCAGTTTTCAGGTGTTGGGTTGGGGTTAGATCCGCCTCCTGGGCGTTGAGGTCGGGTCTGAAGTTGTCAGGTTTCCTCTCTAGCCGACAAACATGCGGGGCTTGATGGGCGCCAGCAGGTGGAAGCCTTGGAGGCTTTGGTGTCCAGAGGATACCTGTCCAGGATGTGGCGGACGTCCCGCCGGACGCCGTCGGTCCAGGTCAGGAGGTCGGCCTGCAGGCTGAGCGCCGCCGCCGTCACGGCCTCCTGCCGGGCGCTCAGACCCGACAGCAGCTGCAGGTTGTGGCTGAGCCGGGCCAGGACCGGGCCGGCGGCACCGCTGACTCCGGGTCCGCCGTCGGGCCGTCCGTCCTCCGAACCGCTGCATCGAGGCGAGGCGTGACCCGACATGTGGCGCTCAAACTCATCAGGGGAAAGGTTGAGAGACTGAGCGTCCAGCTTCTCGATGAAGGCCACGGCGCAGCACTGCAACACAGACACAGCCGTTAGTGCCGCGCCGTCCGCAGGCAGCTTCGGCCGCTAACTAGCTGCAGAGGCGCTAACTAGCTACTGTGGTAACTAGCTGCCATTGCTAACCAGCACTCTGATGCAGAGTTCCTCTGGTCTGAACAGGAAGCGATGGGCGCCATCTTGGTAGGTAAAGCATGGCGGAGCCGCGGCTTCCTGACCAACTGGTAGAAAATCTGCTGTCACCGTTAAATCTGTCTAAGCAGCAAACATGAATTTAATTTGACTTTATTTACAGTTTCACTGGATCCTGTTCTGGGTGAATCTGAACTGTAACTTCTGAACTCAGTTCCAGTTCACTGAACCGAACAGATTCAGTTTCTGTCTTGAGAAGCGAGTAAGGAGTGAAGCGGACCAGGTTGGTGAAGTAGTATCCGTCCTCTCCAGTCATCAGCCGGCTCGGGTTGCAGAAGCGGGTGATGTACTGTATGTTGGACTGCAGCCGCGGCGGGTTGGCCTTCAGCACGATGTAGATGAGCGCCGGCAGGAAGTCGTCGGCGGACGCCGGCTCGTTCTTGGTGATCCTGATGGCGCTGAAGATGTGTTTGCTGCAGCGAGTAATGCAGGCCAGCTTGTCCCGCGGAACGCGCTTCGAGTCCATCTCGATGATGTCTGCAACCAGACCACAGGTTTCCCTGCCTTCAGTAGCAACGCTGTCGCCATGGTTACTGCTTATTCAAACTGATTAGGATTTACAGCCGTTTAACAAACAACCCCATCGCATTAAACTGAAACAGAGAGGAAACGTTTACAAACGTAAACCGTAATATCTGCAAAACGAGCCGTAAAGTTCTAGAAATAATCCTAATTATTTTATTGGCTGATGGAATCGTTGCTTCTCACCTGTTATGGCTCTGACCACGTTCTCTGACACTTCGGCCGTTTCTTCCTCCATGGACACACACAGCATCTGGACGGTGACCCAGTGCAGCGCCCTGCAGACACACCAGGCTAACGGCGTCAGGCTAACGGCTCAGTGCAGCGCCCCCTGGGGGATAACAAGGCTCAGCACAGTGCATCCCCCGGGGGTGAAGCGCCACCCAGGGGACGCTGACATGCAGTGTGCAGCTGTGCTCATGTAGAAACAAGGAGCTGAGCTTTAAACGCTGCTGGGTAACAAAATGCAGACAGAAACTTTCAGACGGAGTTTCCTGAGACGTGATGAAGGTAAAGCTGAGAGCGATGAAGAGCTGACCTGATCCGGTCCTGGGTTGCCAGGTCCTTCTTCTCGTCGTCTGTGGTTTCTGGGCAGAAGACGCTCTTGTACAGGCGGGTCATGATGTATTTCTCCACCTGGTCCATCACCTGATCCACCGACTCTGACGACCCTAATGAGAAACCCTGTGAGTCGCTGCTGCCACCTGGTGGCTGGCTCGGGTCACGCTGATTCATTCATCTAGAATAATTTCCAGGTAGCGTCGCTGCGCTAACCTTTAAAGTGGCTCATGAGGCGGTCGGCCAAACTCTGGTAGAAATCCTGAACGCACTCTGACAGCTCGTCTGCACCCAGGTCCTGTGCAGAGCAAACAGAACGGCTAGTGGCTAGCGCAGCTAACTGCTAACACTGAACACACAGAACTACAGTCAAACTAATAGCAAGCGGCTAACATTAAGAACACAGAGTCGCGCTAATAGCTAGCGGCTAACATTAAGCACACAGAGTCGTGCTAATAGCTAGCGGCTAACATTAAGAACACACAGTCACGCTAATAGCTAGCGGCTAACATTAAGAACACAGAGTCGCGCTAATAGCTAGCGGCTAACATTAAGAACACAGAGTCGCGCTAATAGCTAGCGGCTAACATTAAGCACACAGAGTCGCGCTAATAGCTAGCGGCTAACATTAAGCACACAGAGTCGCGCTACTAGCTAGCGGCTAACATTAAGAACACACAGTCACGCTAATAGCTAGCGGCTAACATTAAGCACACAGAGTCGCGCTAATAGCTAGCGGCTAACATTAAGCACACACAGTCACGCTAATAGCTAACGGCTAACATTAAGCACACAGAGTCGCGCTAATAGCTAGCGGCTAACATTAAGCACACAGAGTCGCACTAATAGCTAGCGGCTAACATTAAGCACACAGAGTCGCGCTAATAGCTAGCGGCTAACATTAAGAACACAGAGTCGCGCTAATAGCTAGCGGCTAACATTAAGCACACAGAGTCGCGCTAATAGCTAGCGGCTAACATTAAGAACACACAGTCACGCTAATAGCTAGCGGCTAACATTAAGAACACAGAGTCGCGCTAATAGCTAGCGGCTAACATTAAGAACACAGAGTCGCGCTAATAGCTAGCGGCTAACATTAAGCACACAGAGTCGCGCTAATAGCTAGCGGCTAACATTAAGCACACAGAGTCGCGCTACTAGCTAGCGGCTAACATTAAGAACACACAGTCACGCTAATAGCTAGCGGCTAACATTAAGCACACAGAGTCGCGCTAATAGCTAGCGGCTAACATTAAGCACACACAGTCACGCTAATAGCTAACGGCTAACATTAAGCACACAGAGTCGCGCTAATAGCTAGCGGCTAACATTAAGCACACAGAGTCGCACTAATAGCTAGCGGCTAACATTAAGCACACAGAGTCGCGCTAATAGCTAGCGGCTAACATTAAGCACACAGAGTCGCGCTAATAGCTAGCGGCTAACATTAAGCACACAGAGTCGCGCTAATAGCTAGCGGCTAACATTAAGCACACAGAGTCGCGCTAATAGCTAGCGGCTAACATTAAGCACACAGAGTCGCGCTAATAGCTAGCGGCTAACATTAAGCACACAGAGTCGCGCTAATAGCTAGCGGCTAACATTAAGCACACAGAGTCGCGCTAATAGCTAGCGGCTAACATTAAGCACACAGAGTCGCGCTAATAGCTAGCGGCTAACATTAAGCACACAGAGTCGCGCTAATAGCTAGCGGCTAACATTAAGCACACAGAGTCGCGCTAATAGCTAGCGGCTAACATTAAGCACACAGAGTCGCGCTAATAGCTAGCGGCTAACATTAAGCACACAGAGTCGCGCTAATAGCTAGCGGCTAACATTAAGCACACAGAGTCGCGCTAATAGCTAGCGGCTAACATTAAGCACACAGAGTCGCGCTAATAGCTAGCAGCTAACGTTAACACACACAGTCACTTACTGCCTCTTTGAACCCTAACAGCCTTTTCATTAAACTCATTTCTATTTTTAAAGTTTTTTATTGATCTGGTCAGATTTGAACCTATTAATCGGATTAATAGTGATAATCACAATTATTCATTATTATTCTTGGTTAATAATTATTCAAAGAATCATGAACTAACTTAGTAATCATAGCTTGTTAGTAAAATAATTTGTAGCCTTTATAATTGGGTCAGACGTAATATTGTTTTATTTAACTGCCAGTGAAATAATAACCAGAAATAACGACTTTCAAACATCCATCTGTGTGAAACTTCCTGAAATAAATGTCCAATACCATTCTGACTAACTGATTGATGGATTGGTTGGTCAATGGATTGATTAATTGACTGGCTGATGGATTGGTTGCTTGGTGGCCCAGCGATCTGTTGTCACCTTCTTGCTGGACATGCTGACCAGGAAGGCCCGGCACTGCTTGTGGATCTCTCTGCCGGGTTTGTGAAGGTTCTTCAAGAACTCCACGAAGTCTTTGGACACCTGGTCGGCGTCGAAGCTGGCGCGGCGGCTGATGGACGGAGACGCTGACTTTCCCTCGAGAGGCTCTGATCAGAAAAAGGGATTATCATTCAGACTTTCTCTCCTTCAGTTTTCTGTAAATGGCTGAAACAATTAATAGCATTAGCTGCGATTAATCATAATAAATCAATTATTAAAATAATCAACTAATTCAGTCATAGATTAATTAATTGCAGAATAAAACAGAAATAAAAACAAATGAAAAGAATTCTGAAGTCTGTAAACAAAAAATATTCACCATCAGATGAAAATTATTCTGCTAATATTAATTTATCATTGATTAATTGCTTATTGCAGCTGGATTAGCTGTAAAACACAGTTATCAAACAAGATGGCCGATCAGGGTTAGGGTAACCTGACCCTAGCCGATCCACTCAGACGCAGACAGGCGAAGCGGGACGAAGAGAGCAGCACCTTTCTTAGCGGCGGTTCGAGACGAAGGGCTGAAGAACTTCTTCACCGTTGTCACTTTGCGAGTTTTCTCATTGGTTTTCTTCTCCTCAAACTTTGAGAACGGGGCGAGCGCGGCGTGACCCGCGGCGTGACCCGCGGCGTTACCTGCGGCGGCCGGGCCGTGCGCCACGTGGCTGCTGGCGTACGCCTCCTCCTCCTCTCTCTGCAACCTGCGGCGGGGAAACGTTGAGCCGGGTGTACTGAGCTGAAACGGCGGCCATGTTTGGCGGCTGCTCTTACTTTTCCGCCAAGGCCCAGTCGTCCTGGATCTGCTTCTGCCGGACCCGCTGGTACTCCTCCCGCCAGCACTTGGAGCACAGGCCCTGCCATGCGGCGTTGCCATAGTAACCGCATCCTTTTTTGCACAGCAGGTCCGACTGGTCGACGTGAATGCCCCGCCGCTCCGTCCGCTGACTCATGGTGGCCTGGAGAGGAAAACGGTCTGCTTGTTTGGTTGGTTTGTGCCTCAGTTTGAACCAAAATGTTCTTCATTAACTTCCTCTGCTGGAAATAACCGTAAACACTGAAACTCATTAATAAATGACTGAACTTCCCTCCACAGAGCTTCTTCTGCAGTTACAATCTGAACTTTAGGCAGTGCAGTCTGGTGTTTAACGTCTGTATTCTAGTCATTCAGGTTATCTTAGACATTTTGAAGAAAAATAACCACCAAAGTATCTACATTTATTTTGTTTGAAACACTTACTCCTTTTATTTGCGTTTCGTGTTAGTCCCATGTTTCTGTGCTTTTCTTTTACCTTGATCTAGTTTTATTCCACCACATGATACTGAATGTTCATTCATTGATCAAATTCATGAAGAGGAGAGTGTTGCTGTACTGCCATCTAGCGGTGAATGTGTAGATTGCGGCTTGTTTTGTTCAAACCATCTTTAGGACAAAATCGAGTTTTTATTCTCTTCCTTCCTCTTTTGCCAAGTTGGCATTGGAAAACGTTGACGGAAATGAATAAATAAAAAAGTAATTTCCTCAAGTTGTGAACAGTTTTATTCTAAAATGCCCGTTTTGTTTTAGGAAGTGACGAATCGAGGAGGAACTGGAAACGCCTCTGAATCTACTAAGGTCACAGAATTGATCTATTTCTTTAAATTCCTGCTTAATCGGCTGTTTATCTCCCAGTTCCACTGAGTTCAGAAGATTTTGTTTAATTTGATTAACTAGGTAGCTGAACCGGCTTCTGATTTCTTTGCTTTTATTGAAATTATGTCTCAAAACTACTTTGTTTAAAATACATACTTTGTAGTTAATATCCTCTGTTATGTTATAGCCATATTATGACACAGTATGAATGAAAGTATTCTTAACATTTATCTAAAAATAATTGTTATTGATAAAATCCAGCACGACTGATTTTGTATTGAGTAATTTTACACCCCTGCTGCATAAAATGTTCATTTTAAAGCTGAAGATAAATAAAGTCACACAAATAACATCACTTTGTCAAAAACGGTCCAGATGCTTGTTATTCTCCTATCAACCCGGCAGACATCAAAATGACATAAAATGATGTTTATTCTTCTGTACTCTGTAATAAAACAGCGAAAGCCCTGCAGGTCAGAAGAAATCAAATCAGCTTAAATCCTCCAAAATCCGCCTGTTTGCTCCCAGAATGTTATTAAAGCACTTAACGTCTCTATAATCAATACAAGATCCATTTAAATCTGATGGGAGATCATTAGACCTGTTGGACTTTAAGGTCTGCTGTTGTAATCGAGTTAACTTTATAACCCTTTATGGAGAACCTGTGATTTGTGGCTCGGTGAATAAACATCCTTCATACATCCGAGTCTTCATGTTTTCTACAAACTGCGGTGTTTAGGCGGCTAACAGAGTTAGCTCTGATTTAGCAGCTACTAGCCCTGACCCTAAGGGTCTCCTCTAAGGCAGAATACTTACGTTTTGTCGGGACTAAAATGTTTTAAACCCGTCGATCGGCTTGGCGACTCACCGATTATGTTTTCACCGACAGAAACGGAACGGACCAACTCCCCCTCTGCGTCCCCGCCCGATGACGGGGCACGCTTCGAAGAGGCGCGCAATGACGTCATCGCGTTGAGCAAAGCACGTCCGTTGTTTATCTGTCAAAGCAGCTTCACAATACCAGTTTTAAAACTAATCATTGCTTAGTGGCTGCGATCATTGGTTATTTCCTTGTGTTTGCTGATTCAAGGTCCAATTTTTAAACGTTTGGTCAGTGACGTCACGAAACCCCAAGCAAATGATTCCATGACGTAAAGACCGAGAAACGAAACACCAAGATATTCTGCCGGAAGTATGGCAGAATATCTTCAAATAATACTCTAAAACAATAAACCATATTCATAGAATCACATTATCAACAATTTGTGAATAGATTAAAACACTCAGCAAACTACAGGTAAACGTTATCATTTAGTTTGGTTAAGAATAATTATTTTTCTGTCAATCAATGATTTCTAATAGATTCTTAGTTGCCAGAGGAAAACAGTAAGGCCTTCATGAGCTCAGAGGGTCAAACTGATGAACCCAGAGGATGGATGCTCTCTGATAAAATACTCCTGCCATCTTCCAGGATCTTTCAGCAAACAGTTGAGACAATAAAGTTGTTTTTGGTTTCATCACCATTTACCTGCTGTTCTACCTGCCAGTGAAGGTTTTATTAAAAGTTTGTCTGTTAGTCTGCAGATCCTGAGACCAAACCAGCCGAGGAGATGAAAAGTTAAACCTGGACTTAAAATGTTGTTTTAACTTGAGTTCTAGTTAAATGTTAAGTTTGAACATTTTAACTCAACAACTTCTAGTTGGGTAACCAGAAGATCACTAGATCTTCTTAAATGATAGAGTTTAACAGTTCTTATAGATACAGTGTTTTCAGTAAAGTTGAGCTGACTGTCCAGGAACGACACAAGGAATTTAAAATTTGCCTGTTTCAACAGGTTGGCCATCGAGAGAAACTGGAATCACTTTCAGGTTCTGTTTATGTACAGCAGGTTCAGGCTGTCTAATAAACGAATCGCTTTCCAGCAGACTGGGATATCTGTGACAGATCTCTGGACTGGCGCTGATGACCTCGCCTGCCTGGGTCAAATAAACACAGATAAGCCTCATATCTCTGAACTGGAGCTCAGTGTCTGCCATGATCCTGACGGCTCCGTCTCCGTGCCTTCCTTCTGCAGCCACCGTCCAGCAGCTGTTCTCTGTGGCCCAAGACGCCGACATCGTCCCGGACATCTCCCTGGATCCGGTGCTCACCACCTTCCTGTCCCTGGACTCTGCCGCCGCCCTGCAGCACCGGTACGGCTTCCTGCAGCGCGGCATGAGCGGCGAGCAGCAGGCGGCCTTCCACCTGAATCTCACCGCGCAGCTGAGCGGCTGCCGGGTCACGAACGGAGGTGTAGGGGTCGTCGCCTTGGCCCTGTCACTGCTGTTTGACCAGGTGGCCCAACATGTACGTCAAATATTTCATTTTTCTGTTTAAATTCTGTGTTTTAGCTACAGAGTATTAAAGACAAAACAATAATGGATAAATGTCAGAAATATTTTATGAGAATAAAGTCATAATTCATTGTATTATGATGTTATTTATTCTCATAATTTTATGTTATTTTGTCATTTTCTTAGTGTGGCCTGATTTTAGATTTTAGATTTTAGAATGGGCTTATAGTTTCGGTCGCTCAGGGCTCCCAAGATGAATTCATGCTTTACATTGTGTCTCATATAAAACCGATTGATCAGATCAACTCCATGAATCTTTGGAGAATCACCTACAGTAATCAGTAGGAGAGCTTTTGTGCAGCGGACTGGGCACCAAACCGGCTCCAGCCCAGGGTCGCGACCGGGTGAGTCCGGCCCTGCTGCTCTGCTGTAATGTCCATGAAGCCAAACTTTTAAAGCTGCCATCAGGTCCGCGCTGCAGCTTCGCCACGGGGATTCGAAGTTCAGAGGGTGTTCGGCATCAGCGCCTCGTCCAGAATCGGATCGATGATCCACGGCTACCTGCGCCTCGTCCCCGCCATCGCCAACGACGAGGAGAAGATGGCGGAGGCCGCCGAGCTGTACGACGCCTGGCTCAACCTGGAGCTGATCGACCATTATGAGAGGATGACCACCAAGAAGAGGATGAGCACAGAGGCCATGCGGCAGTGGCTGGCCGGCGCCGCGTTTCACCTGCACCTGAGGATCCACCAGGTGAGCCGAACCAGGAAACGATGGAGGATAAACTTTTACAGAACTCTGGTTTTTCTTTTTTATTCAAACTGACATTTATGAGATAAATAATCTGAACAACGATCGATCTGCTGCTGCTGTCTGAAGAAATGGACCAAAAACCACCAATCAGAGCCAGGAGGCGGGGCTTAGTGCTGTCAGTCAATCTCATGTACTCGCTTGGCGTTGAGCATGAGGGTGATTGACAGCACTAGGCACCGCCTCTTGACTCTGATTGGTTGTTTCTGACTGACTGGTGTATTTCTACAGTTTGTACTGGGAGCACTGGGAAGAGGCAGATGAGCTCGATCTGTTTTTTTCACAGATTATCGGTGTCATAGAGTCCAGACATAATAATTTTAACAAATTTTCAGCTGAAAGAAAAAATAAACAGACAAATGAACTCTAAAAGTAAAACCACCTGAGGAAAAGGAAGTACCTCGCTTTGAAAAGAACCTAAAGTATTTAAGTAAAAGTACTTTCTCAATGTATTCTTTTATACAGGAGTGTCCAAAGTGAGGTCCGGGGCCTTTTAGTGGCCCTACGCTGATTGCGTGTGGCCCCTGACATCAGTTAAAGATTAAAACAAAATCCGTACAGACGCCTGATGTAGACGAAGACTTTCTATATTTAGTTTGCAAGAAATTATCACAAATATCTTACAGTACAAAAACACAAATTATTTGTCTTTAAATAATGATGTGCCGTTTACACAAACACTAATTTTGCTGCACATAAATCTGCTTTTAATTAATTCATAAAACTTGACTAAATTCGGCAAGCATTTTAAAGAAACAGTGACCTGAATGTGGATTTTATTGCTCAGAAATGATCACATTTTCTTCCAATTTCCTAGAAAATTTTGACAATTTCTCTTAACAAGAAAAACTTACCAAACTTTTAAGGTTTGTTTCTATAGAAATCTACACATCCCTTTCCAACCACAGACCTATTTGTTTAGATAATCATGCCGGATTATTTCCTATTATGTTGTATTTTCCCAGATTTTGCTTTATATTATGAGATTATCCAACTTCAGGCCTGGCAGACATTGAAGCAGAACTTTGAAGTTTACCCCAGTGAATGAATAATTCAACTAGGAATGGTAACAGAAAGCTGCTTTTTCCTGCAGTTCTGCTTGTTTTTGGATTCAAACCTGTTGGAGAAGAAAGCAGGATCAGAGTAAATCTGAATTTATTCTCCAACAGGTTCGCCTTCACTCGGTACCGTCTGGGTCCATCGAGTCTCTGCGTCTGTCCTATAAGACAGGCTTAAATCGCCTCGTTAGCGGCTACGTCACCTATTTACGCAAAAACATTTTGGAGACTGAAGCGGGAGGAACATTGGAGCCAAAACGCCGCAGCGTGGAAAACAGCACCAGGGATGTGGAGGCACACCCGGCTGCTGCCAAAGCCAACTCGACGGCAGGTGACCAGAGGAGCAGCAGGCAGCTGGTGGGAAGAAATGCTTCGTGTTTCAGCCCGCTGGGTCTGCTGGTCATTGAGCCGCAGAGGGAAGTCAGTCACAGCGTCCGGCATCGGCCCTGTGAGTCTGCGGCCATCCAGGAGGCCCTGCTGACGCGCATCATGAAGGCGCAGGACCTGCAGCGCAACAGGAACTTCTTCCTGTATCCAGAGAAAGTCCTGCGAGGCCTGCTGAGGCAGAGGCAGCACTTTGAGCTGCGAGCCAACCGGACCGAGACAACCAGTCCGTCCAGCGGCAACAAACTGCAAATGATGGAGTTTAAAGACGACAGAGGAACAGGGCCAAACCGAGAAAATAGAACCACACAATCAAGAGAATAAAGTCATAACTTCACCACTTTATTCCCGTAATATTATGATTTTATCATCACACTATTACGACACTGTTTTCTTGTAATTCTTAATTTTTCTTAGTGTGGCCCTAACACCCCCCTGTATTTTAAAGATTAAAATGACAAAAAAAAAACTTAAAATTACATGATAACAGAACAGAAAATCAAGGCAGAAGAAATTCTTTTCAAATTATTATTTTTTGTGATAAACTCAAGAAACAAATGCTTACATGCAATCAATCAATGAATAAAGTTTATTAGTATTGTACATTCCAGCAACAAGGCTTCAAATCATAAAAACACAAACATACAAAGTTATAAATAGGGATATATTTAGTGTTTCTTTTTGATCAATAAATCACTCACCAAGCTCAGCAGATGGAAAAATAACACAAAACAGTTTGTTTGTGCTCTTGTTTGTGCACAAACAAGAGGTCTCACTTAACATAGACTGTAAGTTTGTCTCTGTGTCTCAAGTACTTTGGTTAAAATATTTAGTTTTTTTATTCAGTGAAGTTATTTGCACTGGACCGAGAATCCAAAAAACTTTCTCAAGTAGAACGAGCGTAATAATTTTACTCAAACAAAGTAAAACTGCTCCTGAAATGATTATTGCCAGGTCATGTAATGAATGCTCTTTGTGACTTATTAAAATTCCTTTGGGATCAATAAAGTATTTTTGAAAATTTACATTTTGGGGGCTTGTTTTTAATATATCCATCCTGGACTGATTAGTAAGATCAATCCTGCGTTACAGTTTTAAGAACACAGCTCTTATTTTGTTGTTTATCAAACATTTGTGATGAAATGTTCAGACCTTCTGTCCGGCGACTCGGGAACAAAGTGTAAAGGTCACAGACTTCCGATGTAAATAAAGCCCGCTGGGGGCGCCCGCTGGGGGCGCTGTTCGCTGAGGCTGCAGGACCGCGCCGGAGAAGAAGAAACCCTTTTCATGCGTGTAGCTGCTTGTTTTTACGAAGCACCTGAAAACAATTCAACACATTATGATCTGAGGAGGACAGAATATCACCGTGAAACCTTCAGTTAGCAGTTTTCATAAGGTATGTTGTGTCTGACTCTGTTTTCAATCGCTTTAAAACATTTCGATGACATTTTAACTCGCTAGTTTTAGCTAACGGTCTGAAGCTAAAACAAAAGGCTGATAATGGATTGAAACGTGACGAACATCTGGGAAAATCTGCAACAGTGTTAGAATAGCTTGAACTTTGACAGGAAAAGCATTTAATAACTGAAAGGCTTTAGTTTACGTCCTTGTGAGGATGTTGGCCCTGTAAGGAAGTCTGTGAGCTAAAATGCTAATGGCGCATCAATGGGGCGGTGGGTTGGTTAGCTCTATGGATAACCCCAACCCCTAATGGGGCGGTGACCCCTGACCCCATCCCTGACCCACCAGGTTACTCTGGGTACCGGTGGTTGTTTCCCTGTTGTTTTTTATTGCAGTCATGCCCGGTTATTGCTCCGCCTTTCTGTGACTATTGGACACATTGATCAGTTTTGGCTGTTTGGGAACCGAAGCCAGACAGGTTGGGTTTCTGCCACACCCACTCGTGGGTCCTTAAAAGTGGCGCAGCCGCATTTTAGTAAGGAAGTGGCGCAGAAAGCGCTCCGACTCAGTGCCACGTGTCTCAGGTTTGTTCCTGGTTCTCATTTACAACCTGCAGCTCGGTGGTTTGTGTTCTTGGGGAGGGGCAGTTATTGGTTTACAACCTTATAACCCCGGGGCAAAATAGCGCGGAATAAAGGCATAGAGGGAATTAGAAACTCTTACAATTCTCTTAAAATGAGTGATTCTCCAATATGAACGTTTGTAAATATCCTCTATTAATCTGCTGTAGTCCTAATATGGCCGATATCATCTCTACCTTCATAATACAGTGGAGAAATGACCGCAGAGACGTCGATAAGGGCAATACGATGGGAATTAATGATAAATATCGACCGGCTTTCCTTATCGGTACCGGCGGCAAACCGCTGTATTGTGCATCGTTGATTGAAATGAGTCAAGATTTCAGCTGAACAGTCAAATCCCTGGCATAAATCCAAGCAACAATAATGAACAGATCAGCAGAAAGGTCTGAGCTTTCCACATGTTGTTAGAAATTTATATATTTTTGCCATAAATGATCAACTTATGTTGCATTGTAGGCAATACAATGTTTTATTTGAAAATTGAAATAAATTACTGGCATCTTGTTGGATTTTTAATATTGTATAAAAAGCTTAAATTCTTAATCAGCACAATGGCTTCTTTTATTCGATTAATTAGAATAATTGATGACTAATATAATCATTTGTTGCAGTCCTGATGTTTGATGCTGATAAATATAACTTATCTTTAATATGGACAATATTTATATCAACTATCAACATCGGCCCAAATATTCACGTTGGTGCTTTCCTAATGTTCAATCATAAAGTTATAAAACAACAATATTCCATGATTAAAGACGTAACGTTTATGTTAGAACTAAGATATTCTCACATTTTAAAGTAAGATTTTCATGAAGAACTTCCAATGATATAAAACGAGACGTTTGAGCGGCAGAGTCGCTGCAGAGCTTTTTTACTTTTATCGGAGGATTTATTTAAATGTTTTCCTGGCAGGAGCCCGTCTCTTATTTCAGGCCGACTCCACTTCCAGTTTCTGATTCATTAAATGTTTCATCTATTGTTGGTGTGCGCATCTGTCTGTCATTTTCTGTGTTTTATCTTTATGCCAACCTGGCCGTTCCGCCACCACAGGACAGGAAAACGTTCAGTTCACATAAATGCAGTGAATGTTAGGAAGTCTCCACCACCGTCAAAATGCCAGCTTTTACTTAGGAAATAAAATGTTTCCGCCCCATTATGCAGCATATCAGGTCCAATATAATGATTGGAAACATTAAATAATAATGTGGATTTGCTGTTATTTTTCCCCTGAATGATTTATATTTATTTGCTTTCCTCATGACTTTAAATTTTCCTGCCAAGATTAATGTTAATGAGCAACTAGTTGCATCAAATGAAAGTCTGAAGCTAGAATATGTCAAGATGCTGTCAAAGGAATTTGTATATTATTGTAAAATAGCATTTATTTGGAGTAGAAGGTAAAACCTGTAATGCTGTAAACTTTGTTTGCACAGACTTGAGCAAAATGTCGGATTCAGACTCAGACAGCGACTGGGGCTTCCCCCGCAACAGGAAGTTTCTGGTAAAAATCCAACAAACATTTTCCATGTTTGTTTTGTTCTTCATCTAATCCTGTTTCTCTTTTGGCGTCGTAGAAATCTCACGGGGAAATCAAAATAAACCTTTCAGGTAAGAAAGATTTAAAACTTATAGGAAATGTGTTTGTTATGATTGACTTAAAATGAAATATTCTGAAAGTTTTCCACCATTTTTTCTTTTTCTCTTAAATTGTGACTCGTGAGGAATGTTTTTATTTTTGTAGCATTTAGTTTGTTTTATGTTTAATCAACAGGAAAGTTCAAAAAGCCTTCAATGATAAAAACATGAATAGAAAATGAGATGGAACAGAGTTGGGCATTTACTGTATTGTGAAAAATTATCACCATAAGAGTTTTGATAAATTTCAGTTATTTTAGAAAAATGGCAGCTTGATTGGAAATGTTTTTATTTTCCCCACTTTTTGTTCCATGAGGCTACAAGTAAATGAAACTCATTGCCAATAATATGCTCAGTTTAGTGATTAGTTAAGCTATTTCAGATGAGAATATTCTTGAAGAATAAACTTTGTGTTTCCGGTGCCGTGAATTAGAGCTGCACCGATTGACTACCGAGCTTTGAAAAAACCTAACTTACCGATTTGGAGTTTGTCCGAAAGCAGTTTTCTGTCTGAAATGTTGCTCAATATATCAAGAAAGTTGCTGGATTGTCTGACTGGGGCGACTGTTGGCAGCCTGATCTCTGATTTACAGCTGCAAGAACTGAAGCTGTGCTAACGCTAGATCTATAGTTCTAGGTATATAGCTCTAGACCTATAACTCTAGATCGTTCCTCTGTGAAAACTTCAGTTTATGTTCAGAACGTTTTGGCACATCCACACATTGATCTGTTCTCAGCATCTGTTCAGTGGCTGAATGCGGTCAAAGGTCACCTGGTGGCTGCATCGCCTCGGCTTAACCGGTAGCTAATCTCATACCGAATATGTCCAGATACAGTGACATTTTGCTTGCTGCTCCTCCAGAGAGGGTGTTGAGCCAGTGGGGCTCCATCCCCTTACACACCAAGAAGGAAGGCGCTCAGCGGATGAGAGTTTGCGTCTTCTGGTTTCCCACGCTGCTGCAGCCCGATATCTCCAAAACCTTCACTTGGGCCGCAGAAGTTGGCTTAATCAATGAAGAGTGAGCGCAGCTCAGCCCGCCGCTACAGATCAGACGGGAATCGTCGCAAAGCGCTGAGATTTTATTCTGTTTGCAGGAAAAGTGAAGTGCTGGATGTGGAGAACCTCCGCAAGATTCAGGTGGTTGAAACGATTCTGCTGCACCTGGAAGTGGCAACTGTAAGTACTCCCTCCAGCTAGCTGGGTTAGCCTGTATCAGCTAGCTGGGTTAGCCTGTATCAGCTAGCTGGGTTAGCCTGTATCAGCTGCTCATAGTTATTGATTTGATGACATATCAGATGTTCAGATATTTTTGATAAATTATCCTGGTTTATTCGTTCTGTAGCTGTTTTGTTCCGAACATGATGCGTTTTTTTTCTGGATGTTTAGCTGTTCTGAATGTTTTCTGTTTCTCCTGCAGTTGGACAAGGATTCCTCCAGACACGTTTTCATTTTTTGCAACATGTTGCATCAGGTAAGCTGCACTTGGTTGTCTCACAGATTCCCATCTTATTGTCTGACATTTTTTTCATTCATAAACAATTTAAGTCGGGCTGTGAGGAAATAAAAAAAACTTCTGCTGATCACGTGTATGTTAGTTAGCCAGTACTGGTGCGTTCAGTAACATCGGGACTTTCCGCTGCAGCACTGCTCTCCAGAGATCCTGGAGGAAGCGGTGCGCTGGCTGGAGACGCTGGGCGATCGGTTTAGACGGGAACAGCTGCTCTGCCTGGGAGGATTCCCAAACTGCTACACAACATTCGGCTTCATCTTCTCGGAGTGTGAGTCGCCAAGTTAATTAAAAAAATTAAAACTTTATCTCAGAGTGTGAGGCTAAGAGTTTGGGAAGAAAAAGTTTTAGTTTTTACAGTGTACGGTTTTCTGTTTAATTCAAAACAAATAATTTCTAAAATGTGAATCGTTTGTTTTTAATTAGATGTGAAGTTTATCCAGGAAATGAGCAACAACCTGGACACTACGATGAAGGCCCTGAAGGCACCGCCTGATGAGTCGTCTGCAATGGTAACGATCAAATCCACTACACTGTAAAAAATGTAAAAGCACTAAATCCTAACGAGTAGTTTGGTCTGATCTATGGAAAAAATATCTTCATAAAACAAGACTAAGTGATAAGTAACCATAAAGCAAAATATTTAGTTTTAAGTCGATAAATCTAATATTCATTACAGATTATTTTTCTTAACGAGACATTTTCATATTTTAAGTGAAATGCACTCCTACTGAAACTAGAACTATTTCATCAATACTAAGGAATATCAAGCTTATATTAAACTGAGAAATGATTTAAAGTTTATTTCAAGTGAACTGAATCAACTTGGTAAGATTTTTTTAGCAGTGTGGGACAACATTTTAATGCATTTTCTTCAGTTTTTTGTTTTTAATGACGTAAAAACAAAATAATTATACGTAGTAAAAACTGCTGGGTTAAAAATAATCCAATTCGTAGCCCAGTGCTGGGTCATATATGGACCGAGCCAACGCTCAGGTGTTTAACTCAACTGGGTTGGTTGGTGCTTTGACCCGACACACTGGGCTACGGCCACTAACCAAAGGTTAGGTTAAATTGGTTAAACTGGTTAAATTGACCCAAAACTGGGTTGAAACTCATGACCCAACACAAGCGTTATTATACCAGTACATTATGGTAAAAAATAAGATTTATTTATTTTGAATTTCAAAACATGATTAAGAACAATCTGCATTTAAAGCTTCTTTTATTTCCATGTGTTTTTATATCGAGCCAGCAGAATTCATTTACAAAAGTTACAAAACATAAGTTGTTTCTAAAGTATATAATTAAATCACTTCAACTCATCATTTGGCTACATCTCCAGAAGTATCTGTTACTACACATTAGAAAACATGTAATGTAAAAAGTCTGTTTTAAAGCAAAATATACAAGTAAAACTTTCAGCCACTAAACAAGGAGTGTTTGTATCGGCACTTTAGCTTTTTTTGCCTGTCTCCACATGAAGACGCGCGGGTTCGATGCTGTCGCATTTTGTAGAGTTTGGGTTTTGCTTTATTCTCCTGAAGATCCTGGATGTAAAATTACAAAATCTATCAGAAAAGACAAAAACACACATCAAACTTTTAAGAACGACTGAATTCAAACTTATAGCCGTCTCCACTGCAAATAACCAGCGATTTCAAAGAGTAATTTTTATGGTCCTGGAAATAAATGTAGAACAAAGTAAAATAAAATGACACATCATTAAATTTAAGACTTAACTTAAACACTAACTCAGTGCTGAATAACTTTCAACAACTTTAAATAAGTGTATTTGTAATTAATTGTAACACCAAAAATAATAAAATCAGCAAACATTAACATTGGGTATTGTCTGACTAAATTATTTTTGCTTTAAACTCATTGCTGAAAACCAGCGGGAGTTTGAAACCACTGTGCCGGGCGACAATCGTTCTCTCGCGGCTTAACGAGCCTCAGCGAGTGTTAAAGAGCCTCAACAAGCCTCAGCGAGTGTTACAGAGCCTCAACAAGCCTCAGCAAGTGTTACAGAGCCTCAACGAGTGTTACAGAGCCTCAACAAGCCTCAGCAAGTGTTACAGAGCCTCAACGAGCCTCAACGAGTGTTACAGAGCCTCAAGGAGCATCAGCGAGTGTTACAGAGCCTCAATGAGCCTCAACGAGTGTTACAGAGCTTCAACGAGCCTCAACGAGTGTTACAGAGCCTCAAGGAGCCTCAGCGAGTGTTACAGAGCCTCAACAAGCCTCAGCGAGTGTTACAGAACCTCAACAAGCCTCAGCAAGTGTTACAGAGCCTCAACGAGTGTTACAGAGCCTCAACAAGCCTCAGCAAGTGTTACAGAGCCTCAACGAGCCTCAACGAGTGTTACAGAGCCTCAAGGAGCATCAGCGAGTGTTACAGAGCCTCAAGGAGCCTCAGCGAGTGTTACAGAGCCTCAATGAGCCTGAACGAGTGTTTCAGAGCTTCAACGAGCCTCAACGAGTGTTACAGAGCCTCAACGAGCCTCAGCGAGTGTTACAGAGCCTCAACAAGCCTCAACGAGTGTTACAGAGCCTCAACGAGCCTCAGCGAGTGTTACAGAGCCTCAAGGAGCCTCAGCGAGTGTTGCAGAGCCTCAAGGAGCCTCAGCAAGTGTTACAGAGCCTCAACGAGTGTTACAGAGCCTCAACAAGCCTCAGCGAGTGTTACAGAGCCTCAACAAGCCTCAGCAAGTGTTACAGAGCCTCAGCGAGTGTTACAGAGCCTCAACAAGCCTCAGCAAGTGTTACAGAGCCTCAACGAGCCTCAACGAGTGTTACAGAGCCTCAAGGAGCATCAGCGAGTGTTACAGAGCCTCAAGGAGCCTCAGCGAGTGTTACAGAGCCTCAATGAGCCTGAACGAGTGTTTCAGAGCTTCAACGAGCCTCAACGAGTGTTACAGAGCCTCAACAAGCCTCAGCGAGTGTTACAGAGCCTCAACGAGCCTCAGCGAGTGTTACAGAGCCTCAAGGAGCCTCAGCGAGTGTTGCAGAGCCTCAAGGAGCCTCAGCGAGTGTTACAGAGCCTTAACGAGCCTAAACGAGTGTTACAGAGCCTCAACGAGCCTCAACGAGTGTTACAGAGCCTCAACGAGCCTAAACGAGTGTTACAGAGCCTCAATGAGGCTCAGCAAGTGTTACAGAGCCTCAAGGAACCTCAGCGAGTGTTACAGAGCCTCAGCAAGCCTCAACGAGCCTCAGCGAGTGTTAAGGAGCCTCAGCGAGTGTTACAAAGCATCAATGAGCCTCAACGAGTGTTTCAGAGCTTCAACAAGCCTCAACAAGTGTTACAGAGCCTCAACAAGCCTCAGCGAGTGTTACAGAGCCTCAACAAGCCTCAGCAAGTTTTACAGAGCCTCAACAAGCCTCAACGAGTGTTTCAGAGCTTCAACGAGCCTCAACGAGTGTTACAGAGCCTCAGCGAGCCTCAACGAGTGTTACAGAGCCTCAACGAGCCTCAGCAAGTTTTACAGAGCCTCAAGGAGCCTCAGCGAGTGTTACAGAGCCTTAACGAGCCTAAACGAGTGTTACAGAGCCTCAACGAGTGTTACAGAGCCTCAGCAAGCCTCAGCAAGTTTTACAGAGCCTCAAGGAGCCTCAGCGAGTGTTACAGAGCCTTAACGAGCCTAAACGAGTGTTACAGAGCCTCAACGAGTGTTACAGAGCCTCAGCAAGCCTCAACGAGTGTTACAGAGCCTCAACGAGCCTCAGCAAGTTTTACAGAGCCTCAAGGAGCCTCAGCGAGTGTTACAGAGCCTTACCGAGCCTAAACGAGTGTTACAGAGCCTCAACGAGTGTTACAGAGCCTCAGCAAGCCTCAGCAAGTTTTACAGAGCCTCAAGGAGCCTCAGCGAGTGTTACAGAGCCTTAACGAGCCTAAACGAGTGTTACAGAGCCTCAACGAGTGTTACAGAGCCTCAGCAAGCCTCAACGAGTGTTACAGAGCCTCAACGCGCCTCAGCGAGTGTTACAGAGCCTCAACGAGCCTAAACGAATGTTACAGAGCCTCAACAAGCCTCAGCGAGTGTTACAGAGCCTCAACAAGCCTCAACAAGCCTCAGCAAGTGTTACAGAGCCTCAACGAGCCTCAACGAGTGTTACGGAGCCTCAACGAGCCTAAACGAGTGTTACGGAGCCTCAACAAGCCTCAGCGAGTGTTACAGAGCCTCAACAAGCCTCAACAAGTGTTACAGAGCCTCAACAAGCCTCAGCAAGTTTTACAGAGCCTCAACGAGCCTAAACGAGTGTTACGGAGCCTCAACAAGCCTCAGCGAGTGTTACAGAGCTTCAACGAGCCTCAACGAGTGTTACAGAGCCTCAAGGAGCCTCAACGAGTGTTAAGGAGCCTCAAGGAGCCTCAGCGAGTGTTTCAGAGCCTCAGCAAGCCTCAACGAGCCTCAGCGAGTGTTACAGAGCCTCAAGGACCCTCAGCGAGTGTTAAGGAGCCTCAGCGAGTGTTACAAAGCATCAATGAGCCTCAACAAGTGTTAAGGAGCCTCAAGGAGCCTCAATGAGTGTTAGAGCCTCAGAGAGTGTTAAGGAGCCTCAGCGAGTGTTACAAAGCATCAATGAGCCTCAACGAGTGTTTCAGAGCTTCAACAAGCCTCAACAAGTGTTACAGAGCCTCAACAAGCCTCAGCGAGTGTTACAGAGCCTCAACAAGCCTCAGCAAGTTTTACAGAGCCTCAACAAGCCTCAACGAGTGTTTCAGAGCTTCAACGAGCCTCAACGAGTGTTACAGAGCCTCAGCGAGCCTCAACGAGTGTTACAGAGCCTCAACGAGCCTCAGCAAGTTTTACAGAGCCTCAAGGAGCCTCAGCGAGTGTTACAGAGCCTTAACGAGCCTAAACGAGTGTTACAGAGCCTCAACGAGTGTTACAGAGCCTCAGCAAGCCTCAGCAAGTTTTACAGAGCCTCAAGGAGCCTCAGCGAGCGTTACAGAGCCTTAACGAGCCTAAACGAGTGTTACAGAGCCTCAACGAGTGTTACAGAGCCTCAGCAAGCCTCAACGAGTGTTACAGAGCCTCAACGAGCCTCAGCAAGTTTTACAGAGCCTCAAGGAGCCTCAGCGAGTGTTACAGAGCCTTAACGAGCCTAAACGAGTGTTACAGAGCCTCAACGAGTGTTACAGAGCCTCAGCAAGCCTCAGCAAGTTTTACAGAGCCTCAAGGAGCCTCAGCGAGTGTTACAGAGCCTTAACGAGCCTAAACGAGTGTTACACAGCCTCAACGAGTGTTACAGAGCCTCAGCAAGCCTCAACGAGTGTTACAGAGCCTCAACGAGCCTCAGCGAGTGTTACAGAGCCTCAACGAGCCTAAACGAATGTTACAGAGCCTCAACAAGCCTCAGCGAGTGTTACAGAGCCTCAACAAGCCTCAGCAAGTGTTACAGAGCCTCAACGAGCCTCAACGAGTGTTACGGAGCCTCAACGAGCCTAAACGAGTGTTACGGAGCCTCAACAAGCCTCAGCGAGTGTTACAGAGCCTCAACAAGCCTCAACAAGTGTTACAGAGCCTCAACAAGCCTCAGCAAGTTTTACAGAGCCTCAACGAGCCTAAACGAGTGTTACGGAGCCTCAACAAGCCTCAGCGAGTGTTACAGAGCTTCAACAGAGTCCTCAGACAGAGTGTTACAGAGCCTCAAGGAGCCTCAACGAGTGTTAAGGCAGCCTCAAGGTAGCCTCAGCGAGTGTTTCAGAGCCTCAGCAAGCCTCAACGAGCCTCAGCGAGTGTTACAGAGCCTCAAGGACCCTCAGCGAGTGTTAAGGAGCCTCAGCGAGTGTTACAAAGCATCAATGAGCCTCAACAAGTGTTACAGAGCCTCAAGGAGCCTCAACGAGTGTTAAGGAGCCTCAAGGAGCCTCAGCGAGTGTTTCAGAGCCTCTCCACCCAGTCAACTGACGGAGAGGCGAGACTAAACGGTGAGAGCGGATAAGTCCGAACATGTTTGTAATTAAGCCATCTATAATTAAGTTCATAATTCAGGTTTACACAACTTATTTATCGCCTAATTATGTTGTAAAAGTTATTTTATCTTCCAAAAAGCAAAGTATACCCACTTTATTAATAGCGCTGCTCGCTCTCCTCCACCATTACTGTTGGTGTTCGAACACGTCGCTTCAGCCTGCTGAGGATGCGCGCGCATGTTGCATCCTGCTAGTGAGCGAAGCTCGCGAAAATCAGGGGACAGTCAACTATCTTTTATTTAAAAACTAAATTGATTTTAAAACATTTGACTGTTAAGTTCTGAACTAATATGATTGAGGTTATATTAAACAACTGAATTTAATTTACTTGACAAATTGTGCCGTACTTCTTCCCCTTCATCTTTTTTTATTTTTTCAACAGCCGTGTTGTAGCAACACCAAAGCTTTTTGTCAGAGTAACCTACCATATTAAACATTTTAAATAACCATAAAAATATATCAAACATGTTCTAAATAACTTCTATTAATTAATAAAATCCTTTTCACGTTGAAACTACCTTTTTATTTACCGTGTCTTATTTCAAAGTAGAGGATCAGGGTTAGGGACCGATGTGCAACGTTCAGTCCTGTTGAAAATGGAGGCTTGTGAAGAGGGGCGTGGCTTCTTCCAAGTTCTGTCTTTAACCCACCCGATTGCATAAATCCACCCAATTACTGACCCAACACAAGGATTCAAGCTATAGGGTTCTGGTAAATTTCTGACCCAACTCTTGAGTCATGAATTTTGACCCAATATTTGGTCAAACTAAACCAATCTATGACCCAACAGCTTCTACCCAGAAATTGGGTTATAAAAATAACCCAGCATTTTCTACTGTGCATCAACCTACCAATAATTTCAAAATGTAGTCAATAAATGCCTGCATGTGAATGAATGAATGAATGAATGAGTGCAAATCTAACAGATGTTTTCTGTTATTGATGATCAATACTTTGATCTAAACGTCAGCTGATCCATTTCTGTCGTTAGACTGAAATCTTGCTTGTTGCGGTTTGAAAAATACAATAAAATTGTAAGAAACGTTTCCTTAAGTTTGTTGTCGTAGAAACGAGGAGCTGCCGTATAATAAAGCTTTTATAGAGAAAATGAAGGAATAATTATCAATATTTGATTTGTTTTCTTTCTGCCCCAGAATGTTTCTGTACTGTGAAGATTTTGTTGTTTCAGAAAAGTGAAGAGATGAAGATCCTTGGGAACGAGAAGTTTCAGGCCCAGCAGTACGCAGAAGCTCTGATGTTTTACACCAACGCCATCAAATGCTAGTGAGTTTCTGCTGCCAACGATGAAACCATGTTTATAAACCGGTAACCTCACAATGTTTTCTCTTAAAAGTTCTTTAAAAACTAAAAGAACAAAAGTCAAAGTTTAATTAGTATCCATGTTTTTATGTGCTGAATCAATCTGAAGTCACTGCAATCATTTCTACTGGTGATTAAAACAGTTTAACTGTATTTTGTGTCCTGAATGTGATCATTTTAGTCCTGATAATCACATCCTGTACGGGAACAGAGCGCTGTGCTACATCAAGCAGAAGGAATATCTGTGAGTAAAATCAACCATTGCTGCAAAAACTTTGGACTTATGCAAAATTTAAATTTTCTTTGTTTCATCTGGTCATTATTTTACATGATCTGCATGCAATAGAAACTCTCTAAACTACACCTTAAGTTTAAAAGTTAAGCTTTGTATAAATGAACAGAAATGTGCATATTTTTGTATTTAATATTATTTTTCCTGTTGCAGAAAAGCAGCAGGAGATGGAAAACGTGCCGTTCTCATCGACCCGCTCTGGGCAAAGGTACAATCCGCCTGAACCAATAACTGCTTCTGGTTTCATCATTTATATTATTTAAATATGCTTTAATATGTTTTGCATGTGTAATCCAGTGTTAAAAACACAAGTAAAACAAATAAACGATGTTGATTTAATGTCTTATTCTACAATAAGAGTTAAAACGCAATAAAGTTTAAAATGAGTTAATAAAGGTATTCATAAATATAGATTTACAAACTGCTAAAAATCTTTAAAAACTGTGAAATATGCCTTTAGTGATTGCTTTTAGTGACAGATTAAACAACCAACAGCTGGCACAGTCTGATTTCACATCAGCCAATCAGGTAGATTGTCCCGCCCCTTTAACTGCTGCGCTCAGATTTTGCTCAGGTTTGCGTCAGACACGCTTGACAGCTCACAGCTGACGGTTGTTTCCGTGAATAGCCTGGAAGAGTTTGTCGAAATTTGATGAAGAATCTGGAAATCGAAAGTTTTCCTTGTGAACAGCTGAAGCCGGAAAAATCCCCGTGTAGCGTCGTATACCATAAGCTTCGGGCAGGTTTTCTTTTGTGTGCGTTATGGTGCATGTTGAGCTTCCTCTTCTGAACTTGGATGGCGAGCCCAGCCCAGAGAAACAAGTGAGCTGCTAGATAGTGACCCGACTGGTCACTAACCGTGAACATTGAAGAGAATTGACACGTCGAAGGCTGTTATTTTTTGTATTTTATTTTTTGTTTAAAGCGTGCTTTTGTTTTATTTGTAAATGTGGATCCACAGTTGTTTATGATATTAAATTCTACTCTGTCTTATAGACGCTGTGTTCTCCTCTGTTATTAGAGTCTTCTGATCCGGCCCAACTTTATTTATATTTGTGTAGAATTGGTATTAGTCATGGAAGTACATTAATTTAGTAACTTCCCTTGTGGGTTACACATGTTTTTCACAGTGTCTTATCATTGGATTTGGGGGGGTTGGTGATCAATAATTATCGGTTGGATTTCTTTTTTTTTTTTTGTTGTATTTTTTAGAGATGTTTTATCGGTTGGATTTTGAGTTTTTTGGCAACATTTTGGTGGACTTTGCTGCAGCGTTTTTTTCTCTCCTGAGGTTTTTGCTGCCGCCTCCTACAGGGCCACTACCGGTACTGTGAGGCGCTGTTCTGTCTCGGGGCCATGGACCTGGCGTTGGAGGCCAACAGGACCGCCCGGTGGCTGTGCAGAGAAAACCTGGAGGGACTCAAAGATCTGGACCAGCAGTTCCTGAAGTTCAGGCCGGAGCCGCCGCCTGGTACCGATCCAACTCGTTTCTATCAGCTGGGAGTTCTAGGGCCCAAACCAGACGTGGCTTTCTATTCCAGCATTTATTTGTGTTTTATTGTTTGATTGGTGATGGCAGCAGGAAGTGAGTCAGCTCCTGCCTGCTATCGTTTCCTGTTTGTGAAAGTGAAACTCACACTGCTCTGCTTTTCCTCCAGCTGAGCTGCCGCAGAGGCCTCAAAGGTTCGTCTGTTTGCCTTTTTACTGATACAATAACTAGTAATAATCGTTGTCAGTTGGTAACTGTGGGCTTGTTTTCAATGCGCCGCAGTTTTAAGGTTGGGCTGGTGAAGAAAATCCCTCAGCCGACAAAAACAGGCGGTAAAAACAATCCGTCCAGGAGCTCAGCTGCGAAGGTGAGCCATGTTTGTTTTGCTTTTACAGCCTCAGGTTTCATTTTGTTTTAGCTGTAAACTCATTTTCCTTTAGTTTTTAAATGTTTTTTTTTTAGCAATATTTCTCATTTTCTCGTAATCAATTCCTGCTTTTTTCCTGTTTTTTAAAAAAAAAAAAATTTTAATCTCTGTATTTTTATCGCCTGATAATTGAAGTAAGCAGCAGATTTTCCTTCCTACATCTTGTAGTAAAAACTGAGAAACGAGTTAAAAAATCGATGCTGTGAAACACTGAAAACAGATTTTCTGAACTTATCCAAGGTGGAAAGCTGATTATTTTACTTATCAATTTATTGGATTAAAAATTGGTTTATCTTTAAACAAAATAGGAAATGCATTGAGATTCAAATAAAATAATTTTATTTTTAATAAGAAAATAAACATTTAAATGCAACAACATAATATTCATTTTTCTTCCGCTTGTTTTAACAGTTTTTTTCGCCATCTTTTAGTCTGTAATCAATTAGTTTTATAATTAATGGATTACTAAATTAGTTGGGTTATTTCACTAAACGATCAAACCGATTAATCATTTCGGGTCTGCCTCCGTGTTCGTCTCTTTGGATTTTATTCTGAGCAGCATGAAAAATCAGGAAGACAATTTTTACCCTAAGATGATTCAGTTTTGGTCTTTATTGTCCAGGACTTCGGCGCCGACGTTCAAAGGCTCCAAAGTTTGCAGCAGCCGCCGTCTTCCTGTCTGAACGCAGGAAGTTGGTCGACCTCAAGCGTTCAGCTGGCAGACGCTGATCATTGAACTTCTTTTGTGATAAAGACTCCAGGAATATTTAAGCTAGTTTTAAAAATGTGAGACAAACGGAGGTTGTTTTGAGTCTTTGTGTTTTCGCACTATTTGTCAGTTTTAGTCAGGACTGCTGAGTGTTTGTTTTTTAAAAAAAAAAAAATTTATCTGGCTGTAATTCATGTTCATTCATTTGTGTTTTTAGGTCATTGAGGCGAAAACGGACAAAAAGACAGGTTAGTTTGTTTTCCAGTTTAAATAATTTGGTGTTGAGTTTATTTCATGTTATTAAATATTCACGTTAATACTAAAGATCCAAGAACAGAAAGTTTGATATTTGGGCTCCAACAGGGGAATTTAATCAATAAGAGGAAAATACTAATCGATTATTTGAACTCTAATGGAAACCCAGAACATCACATCAGCCCAAATAAAAATCATTTTAATGCAGAAAGCTCTTCCTGATGCTGAATGCATGGAGGTTCCAAACACCTGGCTCCCTCCTCACCAGTGGCCTTCGGTGACTGTCGGTGGTCTCTCCCTGATTTGGGCCAAAAATACTTTAATCATCCAAACGACTGAATGTCTGAACTCTGACTTTAATTCTTGTGTGTAAAATTAGAAATGTACATTTTTTTCACCCAAATTGAATTCAAACCGGCCTTATTTGTTTAGAACCGTTGCCTTGGCAACTATTTTCCTAAGAACTTGAGAATAAACAGGAAGGAATATTCTCAGCAAGGAGCTCTGTGATTGGTCGGCAGCGTTCTCATCCTGGTTGCCTGGCAACAAACGAACTTGGGTGAACAAAGGTGTGTTTTATGTGTCGTATGTTTTGCTGAGAGTTTTAATGACTGTCTGTGTTTTAATGTCTTGGATCTCTGAAGCGCCGTCCGACCCGGAGGGGCGACTCAAAACGTCCAGAAGGTCAGTGAGGTCACGCGCCGTCCGTTTGATTTGCTCATCAGTCTTTCTCCTGTTTAGTGAAAACCTTTGTAAAGATGGTCCCTTCCCTTTAAACACAAAATCATGTCTGAGAGCAAAACCGACTTCTTACTTTGAATAGACCATATGTAATTTTAGCACAGGGTGATAGTTGGACATGTAGGGCTGACTGACAAGTTTCCTATGGAGTCTAAAAAACCAGAAACAGAATGTCTCCTTCCTTCCTCCGTCTCTACAAAGCTCATTCTGCAAAGCATAGCGGCAACGTGTCCTGTGGTACCCTGTGTTTCCCTGTAGTACCCCGTAGTACTCTGTGTTTCACCGTGTTTCACCGTAGTACCGACGGTCTGTGAAAACGGGCTCTGCTCTCTCTGCAGTGAGCGTGACGACCTCAGCGGTTCTAAGATCAAGTCAAAGAGCCAAAGCGACATGCAGAAAGCGGTGAGTCCTTCCTCCTGTCGGCTCCTTTAATCATCCTGGGTTTCTTCTTCTCTGACCCGCTGTGTTTGGGTCCATCAGAACCAGAAGATGGCCGACAGCAAAGCAGATTTATGTAAGGAGCTTCGGTTTCTGGTGCAGGAGGCTCACAGCGCGCTGTCGGACCTGCGGAGCCGCAACGCAGAGCAGGCCTTCAGCCAGGCGCTGGGTCTGCTGGAGGCCGCCCCGGCCGAGGTAAGAAACTACCGAACGTCTGGTAACTAGTGCTGAAAACATGTAATAAAAGACTACCGGAGTAATGTGGGACAGTGTGGGATGATGTCAGGGTTTTTCATCCCTCCAACTGATCGGCGCCAGCCTGCTATTGAAGCTTCTACAAAATACTTGGAAAAATACTATTTGACAACATCTGGAAACAAAGACCAGGCTTCACTCTGAGGGCCTGACGGAGGCGATCTCCGCCGCCGACTGCATGTCGGTTCAGGGAGCCGCTGCTGATCAGCGGAGGAGCAGCAGGACGGGTTTGGGTCCAACTAACCAAACGGTCCGGTCGTGGTTAGTTTGGTTTGAGATGTTCTGTTGGGGTCAGTGAGATAATTTAACTGATAGGTTTTTTGAACCTGTTCACTCCAGTTAATTAGTTGATTCTTTGAATTGTTTATTAATTGCGATAAATCTGTTTCAGTGACTACTTGATGAATCTGAATGTTTTTCTCAGAAACTGGGACTTTCCTCTCTGGATGTTCTGCTGCTGCTGTTCGGTCGAGCGTCGGCCTTGATAGAAATCGGACAGCCGGAGGTGAGTCGCAGAGTGGATCATATGTCATTAATTTAATTAATCCTAAATTAAACGCGGCCAACCTGACGAAACACAAATAGACGCGGGAAAAAAAAGCTGAATTATAAGCTTATCTGCTGTTGCGTGTCTGTAACGCGTTTTCTTGACGATTGTTGCTGCAGGAACTGGCAGAAGCAGAGAAACTCCTGGAGAGGATGAACTCGTTTGAAGAGCGAACTTTCCAGTGTCTGGTTTATTACGCCATCGGCAGAATGTTTCTACGAGAAAACCGGTACGTTTGTTGTTCAAAATTGACCTTTTGCACATTTTTGTTCCTAAATTTTAGTTTCTGTTTCAAAAAAGACACCCAGCTGATTCCTGGCAATAAGTTACTATTTTTGGTGCTTATAAAACGTGTTCTGATAAATCGCATTTGACCGACACAACTCTGTTGCCCAGCAACCCGGCTGATCTCCATCATTTGGTCAGCGGGTTTTCCTGCTGTACAATGGCTGCTGGACAAGACAAAAGTTTAGTTGTTGACTTTCTGGCTGGTTCTGCAGGCAGCTCCACTAACTAAAATCTGATTTTCTGAGAATGATTTGGTGTAATAAACGTGGTGATCAGGTTTTCTCTAGGCTGTTCCAGGAAGTGTCTCCTGTATTCTCGTTTCTTGCTCTCCAGCTGTGTCTCCTCCTGTTTTGCAGGTTTAAAGTTGCCATGCAGCAGTTTTCAGATTCGCTGCAGATGGTGAAGAATCAAATTACACCAGGTAAACTCACCTGGCCGTTAACCAAAGAGATTGTTAAAGAAACACAAGCAGACTGTTTCAAGGTTGGTGCGTCCTGAGTGATCTCGAATGTGTAGCGGTGAGGAAAGTCCTGAATCATCCCGTCTGTTGCAGGAGATGCTTGAGGAATCGATAGAGTTGTGTAGCTTTCCCCCCACCCCTGATGCCGTCTGTCGACTTGTAAAATGTCTTTGCCCTCTAAAAGCTGAGATCTATTTCACTGACCCAGATTTTAAGGTAAGCAGCAGCTCATTTCTGTGGTTGGGAGCAAAACGCGTTGAGTTTTGAACGAGAAGCTTGTCGTTTCAGGGCTACATTCAGATATGCTGCTGTCAGAGCTGCAAGGTTGAATTTCACATCAGCTGCTGGAAGAGCCTAAAGTCTACCAAGTTCAGTGAAAAGAATGAAAAGGTTTGCTTTTCATTCCTCTTTCCTGCAGATTTGATTCCCTGACATGGCGACAAATGCGTATTTGTTTCGCAGGATGTCCTGAATGAGGCGTGTTTGACTCCCGACTGTCTGGGTAAAATCTGCTCTATACGAATCTTTGGTCCTACGGGTCTGGTGAAATGTAAGGTGAGAAAACGTCTAGAGGAGCGTTGCTGCGAACAGGGTCAGCGCTGACCGCTCTGCTTTGTGTTTTCAGTTTGAAACGACCATCACGAAACCGGAGCTGCCGAAGAAACCTCGAGTTAATCAGAAAGCCACCAGGTGAGGCGGATGAAGTCCAACACCAGTTCTCCGCAGGCAACCAGAGAAATGATTAAAAAATGGCTCCAATACTTTCTGACAAAGACGATACTTTGAATTTTGTTCCATCAACATTTTTTAATGAAATGTGTTTAACCCGTGTTTAAAACGTGTTGCCGGTGGCTATTGTGTAGTGAGGATTAGTTTTGCAGCTTAATGACTGCTGAATATTTCTGTCATCAAGGTATTGACAGTATAATTGTAGGCCTGAAGCTACTAATTAGATTAATCGATAGTTGAAATAATCAACTAATTTAGCAATCAATTAATCATTAACTGGAGTAAACACTCAAAAATGATAGGTAAATTTAGTTTTTAGGATAAATGAAAATATTTACTAGAGGTGGGCCGATCAATCGGCCGGCCGCCGATCATAATCGGCCAATTTCTGTGAAAAAGCGTATGATCGGAGATCGATCACCGTCTCTTTTTGCCGATCACCAAATCCGATCACCTGTATCTCCCTTCTCGGCCTGCAGCTGGCCTCCTGCTTCCTTCTCGCTGCGCAGCAACAAATCCTGTAGCGAGAAGCTTTAGCGCTCTGACGTTTGCGTGTTGCGGCGGAGAAGTGAAGCTCGTCACGATGCATCACAACGAATCTAATGTGACATTTCAAAAACAAGAACTTGATTGATTTGGCTCATCGAGGGTCAATGCAGGAACAAAAGTCAGCAGGTTGAGCAGCGCAGCTACCGACACTCGGCGGATTAGCATCACGTCAGAAAGCTAAACAAATAACCCAACAATAATTCAAGGAGTGAGACGCCGGTTCTGTTGGACCGCCGCCACTGGTGGGGATATTTCAGACGGAGCCACTGAACCTGCAGACGGTGAACTCTGAACCCGAGAGCTGAGAGCCGCAGCAGGAACTAAAACAGATTTTAGAGACGTATTAACAGTTTCACTGTCCAACATGAGATGGATAATCTCTGAAAATAATGATGCCCTCTGCGTTACTCACTCAGTCAGAAGCAGCCAATCAGAGCCAGGCTCTCAGGAAGTTCTGGTTGAGTAACTCAGGATTGTTTATATTGATGCAACCTGCATTTAACTTTTTCTTTTTTTACTTGACATTATTTGATGTAGGCAATGATCGGAGCATCGCTAGTTTAGACACTTTAGTCTGAAAATGTTTTTGTTAAAACTCATCAGACAATGCAGCATTTTAGCCAATAAAATGCTTAATTAAAATGGAATTTTATAGTTTAAAATTCCAACTATAAAATAGTTAATTTCATAGATGTAGAACTACATCTTTTAACGTAGTTCTAATATTGTATAAAAGAGGAAATGGTGGTTAAATAACAGATCTATAGAATGTGTACATTTTTAATCAATCAATTGATTAATTGATTGATATTGTTAGTTGGCGCTGTGTTAAAGGGCAACTAATGAGTCTCTGTTTTTCTTGTGTTTGTTGCCAGTGTGAAGAAGTTAAAGTCCAAAGAGGATCAGAAGCAGAAGAGGAAACAGTTCAAACAGACGTTTAAGGATCCGAAAACCAACAGCCAGGAAATCCTGCAGAAGAAAGAGGACTCTGGATCGCCGAGTCAGCAGAAAGGTCTGCTTCACTCTGAACTTTTTTCCCTCCACAGGACTTTCCAATGCAAACCTCACCAAGAACGTTTGGGACAACGTTTGGGAACGTTGAGAACAAATACAATGTAACAGACATCAGATCAGAAATATTAAATCTTAATATTGATGAAAAGTTCAGGTTCCAATAGCAAAATGGAAATTGGACCAATACCGATGTTGATATCAGATCAATAAAACAGATTTTGGAAAAAATTTTAGACTAGGTGTCAGTGACATGTCTGATCTATTCAGTATAATTCTACGCTTTCAATTCTGAGCGAGATCTAGTTCCTGTGGGTTTCATCATGAAATTAGACCAAAAAAATATCGTGTAATATTTATTATTTTACTTTATATTTATTTATTCATAATTAAAGTTTCTGGATGAAAGTTTAATTTTAACATTTGACCAAAACAATCAACCAGTTTCAGTTTATTTATTTTCTGTCGGCTGTTTTTCTCCCAGCGGCACCAACTGAACAAATTAAAGTTGATTTCCCATGTTTGACCAGCTGGCGGCGCTGTTGGTGAATTTAAACGAACCGGTGCAGAGGAATAAGATGATGTTTAAAACTTGAATGTTTTAATTCAACAATTCAATTCTGCATCGGAATGGAGATGGTGGGGAAAAATGGCCCAGTGGCACCGGCGCCCGCACCGGCGCCCGCACCGGCGCCCGCACCGGCGCTAAAGATTTATTCAGGCTCTGCTGAAGTGCAGCTTTGTCTCTAATTTGGGTTTCAGTATTCGCTCTAGAACCAAACCCAGAAAAACTTTTCCGGTTTGTCGTTTTTCACTGTCCTGTCGTGTTTCTCCTGCAGCCTGGTTGGTGTACAGAGACCGGGTTCTGCTGCAGATCAACCAGAACCTGGACCTGCTGCGAGAGGAGCAGGGCCTGCAGGTGTCGGCGCTGGCCGGCGGCCTGCGGCCCTGGCTGGAGCTGGACTGGGCCCGGGGGAACCGCCTGGCCGGCCGCCTGCTCCACTGGCAGCAGGAGCGGCTGCAGACGCTGGGCCAGGCCGTGGAGCTGCTGCTGGAGCGCAAGAACCGGGTCTGGGCCCGGGTCTTCATCCAGCAGCTCAGCAGCTGCGTGGGAATAAACGCCAAGCTGAGCAAGTGGGCGTGTCAGCTGGACGGCGCAGGTAGGACTCGGCCCGGACCGACGGGTCACAGCCAGAACCAGATCCAGTCATTAGTTATTAGTTAGAGCACAGCTTCAGTTGTTCCAGCTGTAAACCAGAAGTCAGGCTGACCTCTGACCTCTTGTCTGAGCCTCCAGAGCCACCTAAAGCCGGTTCCAAAGTGTCAGGTTCAAATAACCCGACACTTTCACACGGAAAAAGAAAAGAGAGACAAGTTATTTAATTTTACGCTGAGTGGAGAGAGAGGAGAAACCGATCCGTCTGAGGTTTCTGTCCCACTTTTCCTCTTTTGTTCCAACTAGTTACTAAAGTTTAGCAGCTGCTGGAAGGGGAGGGCAAACAGTCATTCATCTTTCCAATTCAATGGAGTCTCCTATCTTGGTACATGTAAGGTCTGTTACGGAAAAATTACAATAAGGTCACATCAGGTCATATGAACTCTCACCAAAAGAACTACGTATTTGGTTGTTTTCCACAGCTGCGTCAGGAACAGATTGTTTTTTTTATTCCTTATTATTGTATAAAAACTTACGTTGCCTCGGCCTGCAGAGCTTGGTTAGCCTAGCATCCACTGGCTTGATCATTGATTGTCTTCTGAGCTCTGAGTTGTGCACAATGGATGAATAAACCATTGTGTGATTCTACACACAATTGAGTGATTCTACATGGACAGTGCTTAGAAATCCTTTTTTTTTTTTTCCACGACAGGTCTCAGGCGCAGTTCCTGTGTCTCTGGGTCACAACCTTTGACCTTTAACCTTTAGGTGTCTTCTCCTCTCAGGCCAGTTTTGGGTCTGGCATCTGCTTCCAGTTTGACACGCTTAGATTCCTTCCTGCACACATTCCAGAAGCAGACAAAGAATCTCACAGTCCTTAAAGACAAAGATTAGTATTTATACGGGTTATTATTTACCATTCTAGAACATTTCCAGAACCAGAGACTAAAGTCTCCGATCAGGGAAACTTTGATTCCTGCAGCATCACTGACAAACCAGAAGCTGCTGCTGGAGTTCTGACTAGAACCAGGAAGATGGAGACACTGCCTGGTTCTACACCATCTAGTTCTACGCCGCCCGGTTCTATAGTCCTTCACTGGGGCACTTTAAACTGCCGGTAGTTTATAAATCACTGAACGGATTAAAGATCTGCTGCTGGACCAATCTTCTGGTTCTGGTTCTGCATCAGAACCAAACATGGAGAAGCAGCATTCAGCTTCTATGCATCACAGATTTGGAACAAACTGAAAACTGCTGAAACACTGAGTTCCTTTAAATCCAGTGTGGAAACCCTTAGACTGGTTGGACTTGCTATTGATTAGTAACTGGCTCATTGATCAATAATCTGGGTGTATTGATCTGGCGTCAAACTGCATCGTTTCGTTTTCATGAGGGTACGACCCCAACCTCTGATCAGATGAAATTGATTTCACTTCATGTCTGGATGTTTGAGTCGCTTTTTCTGTCTGGTTGCCATGTCTCTAATTGCCGTGTTTCTGGTCGCCTGTGTCTGGTTGCAGGGCTGACTGCAGCGCAGACCTTCATTGAGCGGCACTCTGAACGTCTGGAGCAGCTGGACCTGGCGGTGCTGTTGAACTTTGACCCCTTAAAGCAAATGATTTTAGAGAAACTGGACACAAAACCGGATTTGTTTTGGTGCCTCGGCCTGACGGTGATGGAGTATCTAAAGCAGGCCTCGGCGCACGATGTCCGGCTTTTTATCTGGACTCTTGAAGAGCATAGACAAGACTACGTTTGTTGTCACAGTATACTGGATGAATATTTTGATATGATGGGTACGTACGCCAAGCTGGCAACCCAGCCACAGGATTCACCAGTGTTCCTCTTTGCTCTAAAATGTTCTGTTTGCTTTGCAGATGCTCATTGTTCTGTGTTAAAAAAGTCTGAAAATGATCATGTAAGTTTTTCTAACACCTGATTTATACACCTGAACCTTACCAGGGTTTCGTTTAGTTCCCCGGGGTTTCGTCCGGTTCCCCCAGGGTTTCGTCCGGTTCCCCCAGGGTTTCGTCCGGTTCCCCCGGGTTTCGTCCGGTTCCCCGGGGTTTCATCCGGTTCCCCCGGGTTCGTCCGGTTCCCCCGGGTTTCGTCCGGTTCCCCCGGGTTTTGTCCGGTTCCCCCAGGGCTTCAGGGTTTCGTCCGGTTCCCCCAGGGTTTCGTCCGGTTCCCCTAGGGTTTCGTCCGGTTCCCCCGGGGTTATGTCCGTTTTGTCCGGTTCCTCGGGGTTTCGTTTAGTTCCCCGGGGTTTCGTCCGGTTCCCCCGGGTTTCGTCCGGTTCCCCCAGGGTTTCGTCCGGTTCCCCCAGGGTTTCGTCCGGTTCCCCCGGGTTTCGTTTAGTTTGGACAAAAATAATTTTGGGGACAGACAACAGCCTGGTTTGGGTCTTAATGTTGATATAAAAAAGTTCTGGTTCCACTGGCGGATTATTATAATCTACAGGCACTGCGCCGTTACCTAGCAACCCCTTTCCAGTCCCACTCCTAGCAAACCTTTTCCCATAAATTTGGGACGTTTTAAGATGGAAAACTATAAATAAAATTGTTAGTTTTTGTATTTAAAAATAAAATGGATAATTTATGGAGCAGGTATTCATAAAACACACAGTCTTGCTTTTCTCAGCTGTAGATCAATTTATTGTAAGGGCTGCTGAAGCCTCTCACCTGGTCAGGTGGGAACCCTCTTCTAAGCTAAGCTAACTTAGCGCCATCTCGTTCCAGATTTCTCCTACTCGAACTAAAAGTCGAGGCCGGAAAAAGAAACGAAAGGTAGATGGTCTGAAATGTCTCCTGTTGTTGTTATTGTTGTTGTTGTGCTAAGTCGTGTCCTGCTGCTGGTTTCCTCTCAGGGTGTTTTCGGTTTGCCTCCGACCCGAGCGCTAACGCCCAGAGACGAGTGGGACCAGGACCTTTTTGAAGAAGACTCTTTGTGAGTTCGGCTCCATGGTTTTAACGAGTTGCTGGTCGTTTCCATAGTGATGCTGATGCTGAACTTCCTGTCCACAGATCGTTCCTTCACCCCGGTGACCCGTTTAGCGTTCCCAGCCACCTTAGAGAGCAGGTGGCTGATTTTGAGGACCAATACAGAACGGCGTATACAAAGTTTTTAGACAACCACCCTGACGCCACCAAAGAAAGTTTGTATGAGTAAGTCACGAGAAACCTTTAATAGCACTTTGCACACACAGCCACTGCAGGCTGACAGAAATCCCACTTTAACAGATCAAATGAAAACATTTTATAAAAATGACAGAATCTCTAGACCAGCCAAGGTGTTGAGGGGATCCGTTTTGGTGGCCTTAGGATCCATCTCTGCTTTTTGCGGATGATGTGGTCCTATTGGCTTCATCAGGACGTGATCTGCAGCTCTCGCTGGAGCGGTTCGCAGCCGAGTGTGAAGCGGCCGGGATGAGGATCAGTGCCTCCGAATCCGATGTCTTGAGCCAGAAAAAGGTAGAAGAGGAGGACACACTGGAGGGACGATGATCCTCTGCTGGCCTGGGAACGCCTTGGGAACGCCTTGGGATTCCCCTGGAGGAGCTGGAAGAGGCTGGGAGAGGGAAGTCTGGGCCTCCATTGTTAGGCTGCTGACCCCGCGACCCGACCAGGATAAAGCGGAAGAAAATGGATGGATGGATGGATGTTCCAACATTTGGATCATTTTCCTATGAGATTCCAGAATTGTGTGGAATTAATCATATAATCAGATTATTTAAGAATAAAATATGATCAAATGAACGTGGAAGGTCGTGTTTGGTTCGGGTCGGTTTGGGTTTCCATCAGTATCAGTTTCCTCAGTTATTTTGATATTCAAGAAGGTCCAGAACTGTTGGCCTAGTTAAAGTTAGACAACCCATTATTTTCTGTCCAAAAGCTAAAACCAAAAAGGAGATTTTAGGCCATTTTAATAGTTTTTAATATCTTAAGATTGACACCAATATTACTGGGTAATTTCTCCACATTGTCAGCAAACGGATAGAAAATAAAACTTGATCAGCTGAGAAACGGTTTGGAAACCGGCGGTGAGGTGAAACGTTTTTACACATTCACACGCTTTCTAATTTTTCTGCTAATGAGTATATTTTCACCTTCATACGCCGTCATACGACTCACAGAATGCACTTCTGGAAAATGTTTTTCTTTATCCGTATTGATCAACTGGTTCCTTTTGAAGGGAAGAATAAAAACCTGAAAGTCATAATTATGAGATTTAGTCATGATAGTGACTTCCTGCTGCGTGTTTCTGACTGCCTGTGTTTGTTGGTGTTTTCCTCCCCGTGGCGTCCTGCCTTCGCGCTCCGTCCTGCTGCAGGTATTTTGCCCAGATCCTAGAGGAGCACGGCCCGCTGGTGGACGAGGACCGCCTGCTGGTGGGCGAACTCGCCAACTTCCCGTATGAGGCTCGGAGGAAGATCGCAGAGGCGGGCGGCATGGAGAGCTTCCTGTTGGAGTCGCTGCGCTTCATTAAGATCGGGCGACGCATCGGCCTGACCCGGCACGCCGTCGGCCCGCGGCACGCCGCCAGCCTGGACGACCTGGACGACATCGGCGACCTGCGGCACGACGCGGCGTCGCCTGAGCCGTACATGCTGGGCGACTTCTCAGACTACCTGTCCGGGTTCTGCTTCCCCGTTGCCGGAGCGCAGCCGGTCCTGCCCAACCCGTACTCCTACCCGACAGGAAGTGACGCTGTGGCCGCCTGGTCGGACATCGACGGCGACTTTGTTGCCAACGGTTACGCCGAGCCTCACCTGGACGCGCTGGACGATATTTATGAACAATTGGAAAGAGATCAGGCTCTTCACAGGAGCGTTTTGTCCTCGGAGGCGAGTTGTTACCGTAGCGACGCAGCAGTTCAGGTGAAGGCCGCCGCCGCCGGTCCCACCGTATCGCAGCGAGCGTTTCTCTCATGATGTTTGTTTTGCTCTGGCAGACGAGTGCGCGCGCCGTGAGCAGCGTGGCGGTGAACACAGAGCGACACGAACGCTGGGAGGCGCAGCAGGTGAGTCACGATGATGATGATCCTCCCACCTGAGTGGCGGCTCTCTGCAGCTCCTCCAGAGCTAGTGTTGATCCTCTTGGCCGATGACCTCTGACCCCGCAGTCAGTTCCAATCTATCACGAACATCTAACCCCAGAAACTCATGATCACTATTGGTCGATGATCCGTCTGATGGGAGAGTCCCTGAACCGCTCGGCATGCTGGGAGATGTAGGCAGAAACGCCTTAGCCGCTCGACCACACGGTGAGCTAAGCTAACTGTTAGCATCAGCCAACTCACTCACTCTTTGGGTACCAAGCAACAGCGTGTTGCAGTTAGATCCTGTCTTGGCGACGAGGTCAGAGGTCACGCTGTTCTGGTTCTACTCCAGAAATTTTCCATGAAATGCAGAATAACTGGATTATTAATCCAGAATTAGAGTTGAATTGTTATGACAGATTTATCACATTCAAGTCTTCATCTAAACATTGGAGTCATCGTCACTTCCTGAACTTTTAAGGGTCCATAAATAATAAATATGGCCGCCGGGCTCTTTGTCACTCCATCCAGTTTTCCTTTCAGCGTTTTTCTGCAGCTCTTCGTTCTACAGAATCTATTTGCGTTCTCTTCCTGGTTCCTGACCGTCTGCAGGGTGACATCATCGGCCAGGAGCGGAGCAACAGGAAGTTGGAGCAGCAAATACTGCAAATCCAAACTGAAGTCGACCAGGGCGAGCAGGACGACGTCCGGCTGATGGAGAAGGAGATGAAAGAAATCACCACGAATATCCAGGTGTGTTTGAGGAGCTGCAGCTCCTGCATGAGGAATGTTTAAAAGTTTCTAATGTTTAAACGTTTTGCTGAGCAGGTGACCCATAAGGAGCTGCTGATGTTCCAGCAGAAGCTGGAGGAGGAGGTGAAGAAGGACCAGAAGGAGAAGAAATCCAACCAGGAGGAGCTGAAGGCGCTGAAGACGGAGGTGGAGCACCTGGTGGAGGAGCAGGCCAGGTGAGGCGGCTGCACTGTAAAAACACCTTTTCACCGGGGGAAGGTGGTCAATTAAATGAGCTCAAATTAAGGCCAGTAAAAGGAAGTAAGAAGTAACTAAATGTAGTAACATTTTTATCATTCCTTCAAAATATTTCAAATTTTCCGTTGATGCTCACTTATTGTTTTAAGTTTGTCTGTATAAAAATGATAACTAGTTATAATGTTTTAATTATTGGACTCCAAGCTGCTGTGTGGGTGCGTAGCGTTGGAACCGCCTGGTGTTCAGACTAGCCAGTCATTTTGCTTCCCTGTGGGAAAATATAAGTTTTCACAACTTTGGCTCCATTAACCAAGATTCAAAGACTCGGAATCACCGAAAGGCATTTAGTAAAGTATTCAGGAAAAACTCTAAATTTGACCTGGACCGATGGCGTCCTGAGAGCGTCCACCGTTCAGCAGCAGCGGGTTGAGGGCCGCTGGCCCCGTCTGCGGAGTCCGCTGCAGCAGACCGCAAAGACGGGCCGCCGCGGGCCCCGCAGACTCTAAAGCTGAGCTGCTCTGAACGCCGCAGCAGCTAAAGTCAGTTAAATAACCAACTGCAACTGTAGGAGAAGTGGTAGAACTTTTACCTTCAAGTTTATCACTTCTTATCAGCTGATACCATTTCCTTTCATGTTGTTTACACCCGGAAATTTGGCGAAGGCAAAAAGACGATTCCTTTCCCTGCCGTCCGTAGCCGCGCTGCCGGGCAGAACGCTTCCGGTAACTAAATGAAACCTTCTCAATGTAGAGCGCTGCGCCACAGCAAAGGAAAAATAACTTAGAAAACCATCAAAGAACAACTCAAAACCTCTCGCCTCCACTTTCCGTGTGGTCAGCTACACTCGTTGCCATAGCAACAAACAGCACCACTGTGTATGAGGGTCCAACACCATAAAACCTGCAAATGTTTCCCACACAAAGAGCAACACATCCAGTCCCTAGCAGTTTGTTTATCTGGGGATCATAAATGATCACAGCTGTGGTTGATGGGCTCATTAAACAGCTGGATGATCTGACAGTTGATGTGCCGTCATCTGGCTGCACAGGGACGTTTGTTTAAACTTTTCAATGGCCTGTGAAATATGATACCTTTGACCCTTGTTATGAAGTTGTCCTAGTGTTGACAGCTAGCAGCAAACTAATATTCTGACAATAAAACATGTGAAAGTGGAATGTCATTGCATTTTACTGATATTCTTTAAAAAAAACAACAAATAGTCTTATGAATTTAGGATAAGTACTAAAAATAGAGCTTCCTGTTTCTAACGAGAGGTTTTAGTCAAGTTAAAGTCGCAATCAGACCTTCAAGTTAGTGGGATAAAGTTTTACGAGTCGTCATCTTACATGGGTCAGTGAACCGATTGCAGATCAGTCTATAAAATGTTTGACCTGCCCATTTCGATTTTAGCTAGTGCCATTTTTTGATTGAACTGTCATTAACTGTGGGAAGAAGGTCTCTATTGGTAACTACAAGCTTGCAGACCTGACCTGGTGGGCCGGTCCATCAGCCAAAACTCTCACTGCAGAGCAGAAGAGAGACGACAGAGGATCATTTATAGACCTTTGCTCGAGTAGCAAAGATCAGAGGGTGAGATGGGCTTCACGTAGATATCGATCGATAACCGATCTCCCAAAATGGAGGAAATCGGCTCGATTTTGTGTTGGTAGTTAATTCAACTCTGGGATTCTTGTGTAAAGCCAGTTTCAGCACCATAAACCAGCTTGTTTTAATGGAGACGTATTGTGGAAAAATTCACATTTTGCTCATTTTTACTCTTCAATTTGAGATTTTCCTTCTTCTAAAAATAAACACTTAAAAAAACATGCAGTCCTTTTTTGGCAATAAATTCATGTTTTTGGTGTCTGGAAAATGAGCCATTTAAAAAACCTGATTGTTGAATCACACTGCGCCTTTACCTAGCAACTGCAGCTGATCTCAGGCGTTTTCCCGCCGTATGCGCTGTACAATGGCTGCTGGAAAATACAAGAGTTTTTGTTTTTTACTTGCTGCATTCTGGCTGGTTGTACAGGAGGCTCCACTGATGCTTTTCAAAGATTCATGGTTGTGTAGTCGTTGGTCTATTTGCTAATTGTAGATTCTGTGTCAGTTGGTGATCAGATCTTTCATCCTAAACCTGCAGCGTAGCTGAAGATTTCACCAGGCGCTTGAGCCGGATCCTTCCTGATGTTTTCTTCTTGCAGCTTTTCCAGGAGCATCAGAGAGAAGAAGAGCAGCTATGAGGCCAAACTCAACGACTTCCTGGAGCTCAGGTGAGCAGCAGCAGGAAACCAGGGTTTATTAAAATCCCACCGATTCCTCACGCGATGCGTCTCTTTCTGTAGCAACCAGTCGGCGGCTGAGAAAATGAGTTTGGAGGATGAGATCAGGCGCCACCAGGCTCTGCTGACCTCTGCTGGCAGGAGGTCCTACATGGCTCAGGTAACCATGGAAACCAAAGAAAGGACAGGAAACGGCAGATCCACGGTGACGTTTATCTGCCCGTTTGCTGCAGCTGTCGGCGACTGAAAGCAGCAGAGATCAGAGCCTGAACGTCCTGCACAGAGAGCTAGCCGATGCCAAGACGCTGCTCAGCAAGCTGGACGAGGCGGCGCTCAGGTGAGGCTAACGCTAACCAGTAGTCTTGGGTAAATGAGGCGTCATGAAGCGTTTCGACCCATAGCAAAACTGTATTGATACTGTGTCACTGAATACTGACACAGTATTGCTGGACATTAAAAATCCTGCAGGCAACGTAGTTGACAGACTGATGTGATGACCTCGTCCAGTCGTCCTCAACCTCCCAACCTTTTTATTACCAGGGAGCTTAGGATAACCCTCTTTTTCCCTTTGCGACAATCTTACACCGTCCTGCAGTGTGTGGTGTGTTACGTGTTGAATATCCCTGATCTAAAACCATATTCAACATGGTCTCGGCCCGATTATCGCAGCTTGTTGAATGTGACAGGGAGCCAATCAGAAAGCGCGGTGACGTAAGAACGGAGGGGATCCCAAACTGTTGGCATGGCAACTGAGAGTCCGGCGGACATATGTGGAAATGTTTACTACTATATGTAAAGGTCATTATTATATATGTTTATGTGGTTTTGTTTATTCAGTTAACATGTTAACTATGATAAAACAAACAGCTAATAGAGCAGCTGCTCCTTTTATCAAACTTCTTTTTGTTTCGTCTTTTATCTCTTAAAATGATCCATAAACTATCACTGCTGCTCCTACATCCTGTTTGATTATTCTAAAGTCACTATGGGATGTTGGGGTTTTACTGGATTTCCTTCTGGAACCGGGATGTTCAGTGGAACCGGGATGTTCAGTGGAACCGGGATGTTCAGTGGAACCGGTTCTGGTGCCGTGTTGCTCCTGGACCCACGAACCGACCCAACCTGTTGATCGGCTCTGAGGTCACAGAGGTCTGGAAAATCAATGCTTAAATCAACCAGACCTAAAACTCACAAGTTGTTCTCCTCTCATCTCGTCTGGACTTCTGACGCTCTCTGGTCGCTATGGTAACATATCCCTTCAAAATAAGATACAAAAACCAACATTTTACCTCAGGATAAGGACTAATGGAGCCCTGAGCTGGTTTCTCCATCTGGGAGATGAGAGACACTGAAGTGATGCTGATGCTCAGGGAGCCACCTGGTCGCTATGGTGACGCAGTTTGAAGCTTCACGGCCTCATTAACGATTTGTAGATTGCCTGAGTTTATCCTCAGTGTATCTGGGATTCATTCTGATGCCTCAGCACTGAGGAGGCGGATTTATTTAAATAAAACAGTTCTGCCAAACATATGAAACACTTAACCTGCAGAACATAATATGAACGTAAACTAAGAGTCAATTTCAGCTGAATTTGCATTCAGATAGATCAAGTAGAAACTGGAAAGAACCGGATGAAACGACAACGAAGTGAAAACCAACACCTTATTTTCTGATATGGATCAAAATGGTACCAAATTACAAAACCTTTTGTTTTCCTTGAGGCTCCATATTGACGCAGTACCGTAAAAGATCAAGAATCCTTTTGGCAAATGCTCACGTTGACAGATTCGCTTCCTTATAAACGCAGTTCGGCGCCAGTGTCATTTTGAAACAGTTCTTGTATCGGTCATGTGACCTGCTGAAAGCAACACGCGCACCGACACGGGGTTTCGTCTAAGGGCTTGACGCAGCGCCGACACATCGGTGTTGCCGGACCCATGACTACTGTCCGGGCCGCGGACGGGCGGGTGGGGCTAACGCTGGCCTGGCTAGAGATGGAGACAGGGTTTGTTACGTTAATCTTTTTAAAAAATTAACTAGCAGGAGCCGCTAGCAGCAAGTTGAAATCTGCAGCTCATTCTGAGTTTTACTTATTAAAGTTTTTTTTATTACATTTGAATTAAAACTTGGTGTGTGACTCCTTTAGCAGTCTTCCTTATTTGAAGTGCTTGAAATCCTTGAATTCTTGAAAATTCTTGTTTTGCAGCTTTGGAATGTCCTTGAAAGTCCTTGGTATTTAAATGAACAGTTTTGAAATTAAATGTAATGTTTGAAAGTCTAAATTTGGAAACCTTTATGTACAGTTTATTTTCTCTTTGTTTGAAATTAAATCAGATAAAACGTTTCTTGTTTCTAGGTTTTGGTTGAATCACCAGAATTATTTATGTTTGATAAAAACCAGAAAGCTTTAAACCTTTAATTTTGCTGGAAGGTCGTTTACCATCTGGATTGTTTCAATAGGATCAACATTTATTTTCCGGACTTGAATCGTGCGGTTTGCAGCCCGGCGGCTTTTCTGTGGGTTTTTCTTCCACCACCAGGGGGCTCTTCAGCAGGAAGTGAATCATTGGGAGTCAAAATTGGAAATCAAAGAAGAAAGCGCTATTTTTGATTTAGATTTTTTCCAACGGGGAAATTTCTTCAAACTCGTCCCTCACCATGGAAACCACAGGAAGAAGTTCATTTGATGCAGCTTTTAAGTTGAAGGCTGTAGATTTGGCAGAACAGGAGGGAATCCGTGGTTCGGTGTTGGAAACGCAGGCCTGCGGCCCCGCCCCCTGCGGCCCCGCCCCCTGCGGCCCCGCCCCCTGCGGCCCCGCCCCTGCGGCCCCGCCCCCTGCGGCCCCGCCCCCTGCGGCCCCGCCCCCTGCGGCCCCGCCCCCTTATGTTTTTTGTTAAATTGTTTTATTAAGTGTGTAAAACAACATTTTAATATTTTAGTTGACTCTGGAAAACTAGGACAAATAGACTTCAACTGTTTTCAGCCAATCGGATCCCAGGAAAACAAACGGTGTTCTTGGATTGGCTGCTCTGCAGACGGCAGCCAATCACGCGTCGGCTAGCGTTGCTACTTTAGCTTCTTATATTCTATTAAAGCAGTGATTTATTTCAGGAAAAGTTGAACATCAGAAATTCTAATTTATTTTCCACGATTTATTTTAAATTATGTTGGTCACTTTTGCAGAACCCAGAACCAGGAGCTGGAATCAGTGAGGAACGGCTGCAAAGCTAAAGTGGAGGAAGTGGAGAAGAACATTTCTACGACTGAGGTACCAGAACCAGAACCTGAAGCATTGGGTTCAAACCGGGCCGGCCTCATTTCCTGTTTCTCTGCAGCGCCGCTCCCAGGACCTTCTGGACCAGCTGAGGGGCCGCCGGCTCGGAGACGGTGCGGCCGCTCCAATTGGGCCGGTTCTGCAGGTTCTTACTAAGTCATCAGAACAATTGGGCTGCAGAGAGTCGGCGGGTTGTTTGAAGAGCTTCAGATCAAAGAGCTTTGAATGTTTTCTGCCTTTGATCAGTGAAGCTTTTTGCCTCAGATAATTTTATGTTTTATGTTAATTTTCTGAATGTAGTGATGAAACGTTACATTCTGTAGTTCAGTAGATCTATAGAGCTACGTCAACTGGATTTCAGATGACTCTGCTCCGACGTCACCCTGTGCAGATGGAGGGCAGGAAGTAAATGTCTTTATTTCTGCTGATCAGCATCAACATGTCTAGAGTCTGAGTTCTGTACGGTTGTTCCAGCCGCTCTGATGGAGAGAAAGATCAGCCTTATTTTTGTGTTTCAAAGGTCGTCGGTCACAAGGAGTTAATTTTTAAAAACTTAGCGAAAAAAGAGAAAAGTGGATCAACAATCTAAAACCAGGAGGAGTGAAGACTAACAACCTGAGTTTGTAGCCAGTTTGTCACAGGCAACGATTTAATCCGTTGTTTAATTTGTATTTTCAGACGTTTTATTGGACATTTACTTAGAAAGACCAGCATTCATATGAAAGGTCAGATATTATTTTCTGCGCTAGCTTGGTTGTCGTCAGAGCGCTAACATTGTTAGCAGCTAGCTCAGACAGAAAATATAATGTTTATTCAGCTAAAGAAGCTAAATAAATGAAACATAAGCTAGCTGCCGTACAGACAGTGAGCTTTGACTGTTCCCACTCGGTTCATGGGGTTCTGGAGGTCGGAGTCGACAGTTGGACCCGAATCTACAACGACTCAACATTAACAACTCCAGCATGAATCTGGTTTACAGAAGCTAAATAAATGGTTTACCAGGAGATTCAGGCTCATAGAGATAACACGGGTTAGCTTGTTTTTAGCGGTAGCATCGTTATCATGGACTAACTACTTAAAGTAGCACAAGTCCTCAGTCACCCGGCAGAAACAAGTCGGCAGCCATTTAAAGCTTCTTTTGATCCTAAATTTGACCCAACCTGAAACTAAATGATTTTATTCTCCAGGCTTTTGGAAACTTTCTTCTGGCTCGTTGTGTAATATGAAGTCTGCAGCTGCAGGTAGTTCGTTATGTGGATCTAACTGACTATCAGGAGGGGAAATCCTCAAGATTATAAGAGAAGGTTTCTGTCCCAAGATAATACGGATCATATCTTAAATATACGCGTATTTTTTTAGATGCCTTGTCTGTTTCAGCCTACTTAGGGCGTTAGCTACTCGCTGTGATCCATTTAGCTCTGATTTGAACCGGAGAATCCACTTCCTGACCTCCATCTGAATTTCACACATCATCCGGGTCACGGGTCTGAAACCCAGGAGTTGACCTACATAGATCCATAGATCAGGAAGCCTTCCTGTAACATTTCCCTCCTGTTTGAGTCTAGTCAAAGTTTATTTTTAAGAAGCACATTTCCAGCAGCCTCAGCTGAACAAATTGCTTCACCACAAACATCACAGATAAATTAATGATGAAATGGAAAATAACATCAAAAAGCCAAATATTAAAGTGTCAGGTTCCAAAAGCTAAGAGTGAATAAAACCAAACAATCAGGAGTTTTAGCTGCAGCCATTTCCTTCCCTCCTTTTCTCTGTAGCTGCAGCTGAAGCTGAGAGGAAAGACGAGTTTCAGTCTGGAGTTCAGCAGCCAGAGGGAGACGATCCACAGAGGCTCCGTCTGCTGACCTCTGGGCTGCTAGAGCTCACTGCGGCGCCAAGGACCCAAAAACACCAAAAACCATCAATAAGACCTTAAACTGTCTCCTAACGCAGCAGGGAGCCAGAGGAGGGCTGGTAAAACCAGGGTCACGGGTTCAGGCCTCCTGGTTTTGGTCAGCAGACGAGCTGCAGCATTTTGTTTGCTCTGCTCCAACCCGGAGTACAAAGAGTCACAATAATCTAACCGTGACGGATGACTGGATCTAAACCAGGCAGAGGAAGAGAACATCTCACCTCAGCTGAAACAAACTGGCTTTGATAGCAGCGCTAACATGCTAATCAAATTTAACAGACAGATTTTTCACAAACGGACAGCGGGCCGACGGAGAGGACGGCACTGACCACACATACAAGCTCAGGTTTCCTGTTTGGGTTCAGAAACGTTCTGAAGTCCTGGAACATCGGCAGCCGGGTCTGAGCCAGAGGCAGCAGATTCAAGGCGCCAACATCGACCTGAGGAACCCGAACTTCAGAGGATCCACGCTGTCCCACATCTACAGAGAAACTCCTGTTGGAAAGAACCGGAACCGGTTCTGTGCTGCAGCTCCAACAGCAACCAGAAGATCCTGTGATCCACAGCAGACAGATCTATAGAGCTGCTGATTCACCCTCAGCAGCTCAAAGATCCTTTAAAACTTTACAAGCCGTTTAGTTTCAGTAACTTACCAGATTCAGGTCAGCATGGGTCCAGGTGGACAGAAGCAACTTTCTCCAAAACTTTTGACATGAATTTAGAGGTTGGTCTGAAGTTGGATCAACATTTAGGTAGAGGTTTAAAGATGGGATGGAAACCTCCAGACACCAGAACATGGACCAGTGACTGCATGGTGTCATGAAGGAAGCTTTAGTTCACTAAGAGCTCAAAATGTTGAAGATGAGCTGGCAAACAGGCGGAGCCTCTGGATCCACACCGGAGACCATCTGAGCTCAGATGTTTCTGAAAAGTGTCTTCAGATGAGCTGATGGCAAAGCAACATTTCCATCAGATTTGAACGAAACGTTTCACAAACCTGATTTTCAGCTTCCGCATCTCTGCTAGTTTGCAGAGATGATTTTCCTGCAGCGGCGCTTCAGAACCGATTCCTTTCTAGTTTCTGATGCAACTTGAGTAAACGGCAGTTAAAGGAGGGAGAACCCTGTAAGTTCTTTGAATTCTCCATTTTGAAACTATTTAAAACATTCAGCAGTTTTAGGTGAAAGAATCATGACGACCTTCGGGTTTGAAATGAGCCGAGGTCATATCTGGCCGACCCCGAGGACGGTCCTGGCCCTCATACAGACGCTCGGTAACCCCGGCCCGTTACCTAGCAACTGCAGCTGATCTACAGCAGACCAAGCACTGGAGATCAGCTGGCGTTGCCAGGTAACGGGCTGGGCTTGTTGCTAGGTAACGGCTTAGTGACTCAGTAGTCGTGAGGTTTTTTTTAAAACTGCTTGTTTTCCAGACATCAGAAATCTTGAACTTATTGCTGAACTCCAGTTTTTGTTTTTACAATCAGTCAAGACTGAAAAAGTGACATTTGCTCCATAGATTCCTCCCAGGGTCAGCGTAAGGTCAAGTTTTGTTTCTGTTGCAGATTCCTGCCACAGCCAACGATCCGCCGCCTCAGCCGGCCCGCCCCGCCTCTCCGTCCGAGGCCGCCCCGCCCGCCGCGCCGCCCCGAGCCACCGCCAGGAAGGAGCCGCTGCTCATCTCGGTTTTCCAGAAGGCCATGGACAGCCTGACCGCCATGTTTCCAGACTATTCCAGGTAGATTGCGGGTAGAAACGGCTCGGCTGCTGATCTGTGGGTGACCCGGTTCCGACCCGGTTCTGACTCGGTTCTGGTTGGTCTGCAGGTCTGACTTGATGCGTTTCGTTCAGGACTTCCGTCTGGCCAGAGGAGGAAGTCTGAACCTGGTGCCGCTACAGGAAGTGGTCAGCGGCGTGGCGCAGCTCATCCTGGACCATCAGGTATCGGTTCGGAGAGCCGCGCTCTGATTGGCTTAGCGCCGCGGCTTTCGGCCAATCGCCCGCTTTCCTCCTGTTCCTCAGGAAACGCTGAAGTCATCCGCCGCCGTGGGCCGGTCCAGCCCGGCTCAAGGGAACCAGAACCCGGTGTGGCAGCTGGTCGGAGCGCAGAGAGTCCGAAACCCGAACGCCGTGAGTCAGACTCAGCCGCCAAGCAAATGAGACGCTTGATTTGACTAGACACTCGGTTTCCTCCAAAGACACTTTCAGCTCTACTTTATTATTTGTTGCCCACTTCTTGTTCTTTCTATTCTTTATTTCCATATTTATAATGTTTATTTTTTGCCCATTTTGTTGCAGCTGTTTTAAAGTGTTTTATAAATAAAAGTATAAAGTTTAAAACATTAGAAACTAAATATTCATGAATCATTTAAAGTAATTTAATTATGGCATGAAACAGGCAGATTGATTCAATTTATTTAACTGATTAATAATTGATTACTTGATAATTTGCAGCTTTAATTATTGCTCTAAATGTGAAAGTATTTCAGTTTGTAAACCAGAACAGATTAAAGATGCTAAAAATAAATCAGGTGGAATCGCCCTTTAATCAATCATAAACCAACTTCAGCAGCTAAGTTTCTCTGGCAACAGATGAAGTGACAGAAACGCTGTAAAACATTAAGATAAAAACGGTTGATTTAAGGCTGCAGTGGAGAAAAGTTTCACCTTTTATTCTCCATCTTTGAATGTTATAAAACAACGACGTTCAAAACAAATGTTGAAATAGTTTAAAACCAGGATGTTATGGAACGACGGTCGTTTCCATTCAAGAGAAAACTCAGGTTTTTAAGAAAATGGCCGCTTATCAATTAACCAACAATCAATGATGAATCGACCAGCTAATCAATAGTCTGTGTCTTCCTGCAGCTGAACATGGAGGATCCCTGCATCATCTGCCACGAGGACATGAGTCCAGAGGACGCCTGCGTGCTCGAGTGTCGGCACAGCTACCACGACCAGGTGAGGCCCGACGGGTCCGACGGGCCTCAGGCTCGCTCCGGTTCTGACCCGGTTCTGTCTGTCCAGTGCATCCGGTCCTGGCTGAAGGAGAAGAACACCTGTCCCACCTGCAGGACCCACGCGCTGCTGCCTGACGACTTCCCTGCTCTGTCCACCAGGAGGCGCCAGGCCCCCTGATGCTCCGTTTCTGTTTTTATCCCATTTTTAATTGTATTTTTTTTACATTTTGTTCTTTAAATTCTTTGTTTTCCTGATTTTATTTACATTTAAAACCTCAGAAAATAAATAATTTGGTGTTGGAGCTCTTCTGACTCTTTTCCAGAATACTTTAAAAATGTTTCAGTGATTCTGTTCACTAATATTAAACATTATCACTCGATCAACTAAGATAAAGTTATTTAGGACCAAAATGAAAATGATTTATAGAATAAAGTTATGAAACTGTTCAGTGAGAATCAAATCTTTTACTCAACAGTAGAAATAAAATACTCAGTTACTCAGATGTAACTAGTTACTTCCTGACTGATAATTTAACACGATGAAGCAAACAGTAAATAAATTCACTGGAATCTCCTGAAAAATTACATTTATTTTCCAAACATTTTAGAACTCAAATGACTTCAGTTATAAATCAAACATGGTTAATAGAAACAAAGTCACAATAATTGAGGTGGAATCAATAAATCTGAGTATAAATTCATCAAAGTTTCAGAACAAGCAGAAAAATGATGGGTTCATTCAGATTTTAGCTCAAAGGCCAAATATTGTTTGAATTTCACCTGAAATATGTTACCAAATATCCTGTGCAGTTCAAACTGTCTGAATGCAGTCGGTAGTTTATGGATCATTGATCGATGGATCGATGGGGCTGGATGTGATCAGACTCTGCAGAGCTTCAGGGGGAAGTTCTCGGTGATCAGGTGATCGTCCTGCAGGATGACGACGACGTTGATTTCAAACTCTGAGTAAAAAACGAGTCGTTAGTTCCTGATAAACTGGAGCTGAAACGATTGATTATAGAAATGATCAACTAATTTAGTAATCGATTAATTGCTAACTGGAGTAAAGCTTAAAGGTGAAAAGTTTTCTGGAAGAAAAGCTATAAATTCTATACAGATTAAATATATAAATGTGTTTGACCAAAAACTCCTGAAGTGAAATTGTTTCAACTTCTGTGAATCAATAATAATCTCCAGTCCAGCAGAAAGGCTGAAGCATTTCTCCTCTTTAACCGATCGATTGATCGATTATGAAAAAAATCACCAGATGCAGCTGGGAAGTGAAGGTGAAGCGCTGATTGGCCAGTTGCTCTGACTGGCCGGTTGCTCTGACTGGCCGGTTGCTCTGACTGGCCGTTTGCTCTGACTGGCCGGTTGCTCTGACTGGCCGTTTGCTCTGATTGGCCGGTTGCTCTGACTGGCCGGTTGCTCTGACTGGCCGGTTGCTCTGACTGGCCGGTTGCTCTGATTGGCCGGTTGCTCTGACTGGCCGGTTGCTCTGATTGGCCGTTTGCTCTGATTGGCCGGTTGCTCTGACTGGCCGTTTGCTCTGACTGGCCGTTTGCTCTGACTGGCCGTTTGCTCTGACTGGCCGTTTGCTCTGACTGGCCGGTTGCTCTGATTGGCCGGTTGCTCTGATTGGCCGGTTGCTCTGACTGGCCGGTTGCTCTGACTGGCCGTTTGCTCTGACTGGCCGGTTGCTCTGACTGGCCGTTTGCTCTGATTGGCCGGTTGCTCTGACTGGCCGGTTGCTCTGACTGGCCGGTTGCTCTGACTGGCCGGTTGCTCTGATTGGCCGGTTGCTCTGACTGGCCGGTTGCTCTGATTGGCCGTTTGCTCTGATTGGCCGGTTGCTCTGACTGGCCGTTTGCTCTGACTGGCCGTTTGCTCTGACTGGCCGTTTGCTCTGACTGGCCGGTTGCTCTGATTGGCCGGTTGCTCTGATTGGCCGGTTGCTCTGACTGGCCGTTTGCTCTGACTGGCCGTTTGCTCTGACTGGCCGGTTGCTCTGATTGGCCGGTTGCTCTGACTGGCCGGTTGCTCTGATTGGCCGTTTGCTCTGATTGGCCGGTTGCTCTGACTGGCCGGTTGCTCTGATTGGCCGTTTGCTCTGATTGGCCGTTTGCTCTGATTGGCCGGTTGCTCTGACTGGCCGTTTGCTCTGACTGGCCGTTTGCTCTGACTGGCCGTTTGCTCTGATTGGCCGGTTGCTCTGATTGGCCGGTTGCTCTGACTGGCCGTTTGCTCTGATTGGCCGGTTGCTCTGACTGGCCGTTTGCTCTGACTGGCCGGTTGCTCTGACTGGCCGGTTGCTCTGACTGGCCGGTTGCTCTGATTGGCCGTTTGTACTGACCCACTTTGAAGTTGGTGGTCTCCAGGGTGGGGCAGGTGAAGAGTCGGGGGAACACCATGTGGACGGGGATGGGCAGGCTGTGGCCGACGTCTCCTTCTGCAATCTGGATGTTCTGGATCTCCGTGGCGTCTCGCGCGTAGCCCTCGGCGCAGCCTGCAGGTGAAACAGGAAACCTCCAGGGGGCGCCGACGCCAGGCGGGCGCTCAGGGAGAGGAAAACTCACCGCAGGTCTCGACCCGGACCAGCTGCAGCTCGATGCTCTTGACGGGGACGTCGGACTTGTCCACCTGCACCTCCCCGGTGAGCGGCTGGCTGATGACGCAGCTGGTGGCGTCCAGATGTCCTCGGATCAGGAAGCGCGGCAGCTGGCTCCTCTGCCGACACAAAGAGTCGCTGAAACGGACCTGCAGACGTTTCCAGAACCGCTGACCCTAACTTCACTTTTTTTACACACCAGCTGAAAATATGAGGAAAATAAATCCACTAATCTGATCTACACACAGACCGACAATCAATTATTGATTAATGTCTTCAGATTAAAATTAGCATCATTTATGTAACAATATAATTTATGAAAACATTGACTGAAATCGATAATCAGTTATTTTGCAGAAGTTTCCATTTAAACAAATTGAAAGTTTGCAGTGAAAGAAGCTCTGAAGTTTCAGCTCAAATTGATTAATCACAATTAATCAACCAATTAAGTAATTGATTGTTTCATTTGCTGAAAAAGTAATTAGTAATTAAACATTTTGCATTTAAAATCAAATTGTCTAAAGATGTTTAACCAAAAACAGTTTTAGTTTCTCTTGGTTCAAATTCCCTAAAAATCCCCAATTAATTCTATCAAATTATTAATCAGTTAATCAATAATTAATCCCAGATCAGCTCTGCACTGACATTTTCTGTTGTTTATGATTTTAGGATTTTTAGCTCCAAATGATGAAACCTTCAGTAAAAGAATAAAAGATGAATCAATAGATTGATCTATTAATCGATCTGCAGGCTGGCTGTGATGCGACAGCAGCAGGTCAAAGGTCACACCTCGCGGACGTTCTGCAGCGTCTCTGGAGTGATGCTGAACTTGACCGGAGTCGGAACGACTTTTGATTTCTGCGGCTGAAATGAAAAACCAATCAAAAGGAAATAATCCATAAGCTAATGACCAGCAGAGCGGCTAATCGACGCTTTGCTGACATTCACCTGACTGTGAACGATGAACTCGCAGCTCCTGCTCAGGTCTTTGGCCAGCAGGGGGCGCTTCAGGTCGCAGCGCAGCGTGTACTGAGCAGCAAGAGGGAAAAGTCAGAAAGTTGGAACACAAACTGCTGAGCCTGAATCTTTTTCAGACTCTGGTTAGCGATCGACACGAAAACGTCAGCAGACAGGCTAACATGGAGCCGAACCTGGATGTTGACGAAGACGCCGTGGTAAGTCTCGTACAGAACTTTGTTGCCTTTGCTGATGAGCGGAAACTCAAACGGGATTTCCGTTTTCCCTCCTGGGATTTTTCCGGCCTTGGCCGCCTCGATGCTGCTGCTGATCAGCGGGATTGGCTGCAGATTAACCGGCAGATTATTGCAGCAGAAAGAGATTATTCTCTAAATCGAGTAAATTAATGCTTCATTTACCGAGATTGATTATTGAAATAATCGGCAACTGATTACGTTAACTGGAGAATAAAAAGACCATTTGCTGAAAGAACAAAAACTAAAAACATTTTGCATTTAAGATGAAAAAAATACTTTCCGTAAAAACATTCAACCAAAAATTTCAGGTCAGTTTTGGCTTCACCAGATTATTCAGAGGAACATCAGCCGATGTGCCTCGTTTTCTATCCCATTAATCAATTAATCACCATGATTAACAATAGTTACGATAATTCTTATCTGCAGTCTTTCATCTTAAAGCTTCTCAGTCACTCAGACTTTTTGAACTCCAGAGGAGCAGAGTGCTCCAGATTCCGGAGTCCGGTCCGGTAGGGACTCCGGTCCGGTAGGGACTCCGGTCCGGGGTCCGGACGGCGGATCCCACCTTGACCGAGTTGTAAAACGCCTCGAAGACGCCGACGCTCTTGGAACTGAGCTGCAGGTTGACGATGCCGTCCATGCTGAGCGCGATGCCGTTGTGCTGCAGCGGCTCCTTGCAGCACAACGTGACGACGCCGGCCACAGTTTCCTGAAACAGACCAGAATCAGCTGCTGCTGTAGAATCAGCATTATTGACCCCTTTGATCTCAGACGTTTAATCGATTATTAGACTAAACTACTTCAGTAATTGATTAATCATTAAGTGGAGAAGAGACTCAATAAAAGCCATTGTCTCTCCTTGTGTGTCTCAATCACATGACATTGAGCTGCTCTTTAGAACTACAATGACTGAATTAAAGAACTACAACATGGCGGAACTGTCACTTTCTACTGAGGAGGACTAAGCTGTCCTTTACAACTACTGTGTTTTGGGAGTTTTATAACTGATTTTAACCAACCCTTGTTACACATGGGATTACTGAGGCAATTTCAAATGAAGCTTCCTGAAAATTTCAAAAATAAAAGCCTTTACATCAGATAATTGTTATTTTTGAAATTACAAAACTGATTTAACCCAGTCACTGTTACACATGGGATTAGTTGGGCCCTTTGAAATGATGATTACTGAAAATTTCAAAATAAAAGACTTGACAATTTTTGAATCTGGTAATTGCTGTCTTGGGCATTATGTGACATCTTTAACAAACCCACTATTACACTTTGGATTAGTTTGGCCCTTTGAAATGAATCTCACTGAAAATTTCAAAATAAAAGTCTTGACATTTTTTACATAATGTGATTGCTGCTTTGGCCTTTCTGTGAATGGTTTCATGAAACCACTGTTACACATTTGATATGTGTGGCCATTTTAAATGAAGCGTACTGAAAATTTCAAAATAAAAGCCTCCAAATTGCCCTGAGGTTAGTGCACTGCAATAAGATCATCCTGCATTTTCTTTGTGTCTCAGGCTAGGGCTCTGCCTTGCAGCAAGGCAGTGCATTAGCATTAGCATTTTACCTTAAATAAGGTATTAGCTATGTCTCAAACTTATTAGCCATGTTTCGTATACTGAATGGACTAAGTCAAATACAGACAACATGCTAGTGATGCCCCACATGCTACTGATAGTATTCAAGCTAACATTAGCATTTTGGCTAATGTTAGCGTATACACTTATTTTAACAGACTGAGTGGTGCAAGTCCATGTTAGTAAACATTCCTGTGATTTTTTAGCCAAACTTAGGATTGATGCTAATGTTTAGCATCAGAACGCTGGGTCCAATCCGACGGGCACACTTTGGCAGGCCCCGGTTAAATTTCTTCAGGAATTTTCTAGTTATAACTTCTTCTTCCGTGACCGTTAATCTGGCTCGTACGCTGCGCGCCCACCCACAAAAGTGGTATCAACACGTGCGGCTCGGCGCCGGCATTGGAGCTATTACTTTTATGGGGAATCGGACTTATGATGGCGACGTAAAAAGCGAAAAACGAGCAAAATTTCCAACTGCCGAACTGCAGAGCATAACTGCCAAAACTAGAGTGTAACTGACGCTTCATTAGAGTGTGAGAAGCAGAGCGATTTTGACCCCAAAACAATTTTGAAATCGCCGTCACGCCCACAAATATCGCCCTATCGGTATCAAACTCGGTCATGACATCGATACGAGTGCCTGCTCCGGTAAAATGTTTTCGAAAGTTTGCTAGGGCTTACGGTTTTCTGTCAAGGCGCTTCAGAGCAAAATCATGTGACAGGGTAACTGAGGCTCTCAGCTATTCATTTTCATACTTTTATGGAAAATTTCAGACCTCAGCGCACACCATTTTTCTGTCATCGCTGCAATTATTGTGAATGTGCTACAGATATGAATCGCGGTACTATCGGAGACGACAAATAGCCCTCTCATATGCTTCAAACGGTTTTCCGATATGTATCACGGTTACCGAACGGGAAGAAGTTGTTCGGGCTGCTTTTTCCATTAAAACTGACTGGGTGTCTCACAAAGATAGAAATCTTTCTCCACCCCTCTGTCTCACACACATTACCATAGCAACGGAACACAGCAGGGCCGAGCAGCTGATTAGGACTACAAAAACGCATCACTGTAGTTTTAACTATAATAGAACTCAGGAATGAGCTGCTCTTTAGAACTACAATGACTGAAGGTTAGAACTACAACATGGCGGAACTGAGTTACTACTGAGGAGGAATGAGCTGCCCATTAGAACTACTTGTGTTTGGGCATTTTATAACCCTAACCCTAGCATTGATGCTAATGTTTAGCATCAGAACGCTGTGTCCAATCCGACGGGCACACTTTGGCAGGCCCCGGTTAAATTTCTTCAGGAATTTTCTAGTTTTTTATTGTTATGTAAATAAATAATACTCGAGCACAGAATTTAAGTGGTGACCAAATTCATCACAACACCATGGAAGCAGCTGCTGGTCATGTGACTGACTGCGAATTAGCTTGTTGCTAAAGCAGCAAGCTAGCTGTCTATGCTAGCTAGTCAGGGCTTTCAATGTTTTGCAGGGTAAATAGAGGGAGGCTAACATTAGCGGGGCGTGTTCGTGTCAGTGGGTCTCTTACCCCCTCATGATAGACTTTGTTGGCTCTTTTTAGCTTGATATCCAGAGTGACGCTCATTTCCGAGCCGAGCGGGCCGCGTAATGGCGGCTGACGTCACAAGCTGCTTTTTGACGCTGCCAACCAAATGCAGTAGATTCACATTTCTTTGGCTCGCTTCTGAATGCGAAATCAATAAGAACGACAACAACTCAGTATCCGGGTAAATCTTTCAAAATAAGAGTGCAACTTCCGCCGATTTGAACGACTCTGGGTCAAATTTTTAAAATAAAAGCATAAGTAATAATGGCTACAAACTAATACAAACAATTGTTAAAATAATAACTGTTAAATAAAACTGGAAGATTATTTTATTTATCTCTGAATTAATCTGAGGGGAAAAGAAGACAAGGTTTAAAATGCCATTTATGTTCGTTTTAGACATTGTCTTTTGTTTTATCTAAATGTCAGAGAAACATTAAATATGTCAAATATTCCTGCAGATAAAGAATAGAGGTTCCTGTTTTGTAGATGTTTAAATTTATTTTATCACATGCAGTTATTTTTATTCAATTTAATTGGAATTATTTTAAATATTTTAACATGTTTCTGTTGAAATAAAGTGTTGGGCTTCGCCTGAAATAAACACGTTAAACTGAATCATAAAGTTTTGCAGACCAAATGCATCAGGATGAGATTTCACAGTTCATTTTGTACCGCAGTAAAGAAACGATTTGTGCAAATGAAGTTAATAATAAAGCTGAGGATCCAAGGTCGGGCACCCAGTAACGTCACTTCCTCTCTGCGCTGAAACGCGTTTGATTCACTTAAACAAACGTCACTGCTTGTGTTTCTGCTGGTAAACAGAATCCTTCATATTTTACACCAAACCCCCGCTGCACATTGTTTTTTAACACTTAATTTAAGTGTTTGTTTAATAAGTTAACGCGTCCATTTGTCCACCAAACAGCCACCAGCAGAATCCCGCATTGGACTTTGTTTAGACCACAGGCATTTTGTCATTCAGCCCTGCTGCTGCTGCTTGTTTCCAGTAATCATTCACTTTGTTGCAAAAAGAAAAAACTCTTTTTCCAAATATGTCAGGAACAGAAAACCTTCAGCTGACCGAGTCCCGTTTAATTCCAGTTCATCTCGTCTCGTGGCAACAAACTTTGGTCTTTTTTAGGTCATTTATCTACAACTTCCTTCCTTCAGCGGTGACCAAACTGGATTTATACTGAGGGTCATTTTAATTTATTAGGCTCAAGCATGAAATTATTAATCGATTATTGAAAAATATCATCAACTAATTTAGTAATCAATTCACCTTTAACTGGAGTATAAACTCAAAAAGGCCATTTGCTGAAGAATAACACAGTCAGAACCGTAATTAAGCCAAAACTGTACAAATATATGTATTTGGTGTTAAGATAAAAAAACGTTTGTCTGCAAGAGCATTTTACCAGAACTCATTGAAACCTCCAATTAATCACCTTTTGCTATCAATTATTAATCAGTTAATGAAAAAAAATGAACCAATTAATCTACAAAAAAATCAAGCGTACACTAAAAAATGTTATTGCATTCTCTGGTAATAACATCTTTATTTTGTTATTTAAAAAATGAATTAAATTATTTGTTTATATCTTTTAATGTATTCCTAATGTTGTTTAAAAAAGGCTTAAAGTGTTTAAATAAAAAGTGAATATCAAATCTTTTGTCTAATTAGTCGCCTGAATAATCAATAACATAATTATTTAACAAATTAACTGTCAGTTTCAGCCTTAATCAGGGTTATTCGGGTTGACTGGATCTTATTTTCAGGGTATCAGAGTAATGGGGGTTGGATACACACATAAACCACATTTTCTGATATTATTAGTAAAAATGTCCTCCTGTTTGCTAAAGTTACACCAGGTTAGAAAGAAACACCTGTAGAGAATGAGAAGCAAATTGATGCTCTAAATCTGATCAAATTGATTTTTTACCACAAGTTTAAACTTTTACTGAGGCGACCTAAATAACACATCAACAACAAATATATTTTATGTATTAACACCAGTCAGTGGTAGCATTTTCCTGATTAAATAAATGACCAACTACAATCATTGGGTCTCAGGATTATTTTCTGATCTCCAGGTGTCAAAATGTTATTTGAGATGATATTTCTAGAGATTTAGAGAATTTATCAGATAATTCACGTCATGCGTTCCTCCAGTAGTTTGACCTTTTGTCTGTCACAAAGTTCGTCGTGTCCTTCAGACGCTCTGAAAGCCGTAAATCTGGGCTTGTGTGAAGCAACAACAACCGTAAAAGAAGGAAACAAACGTCAGGCGCTCACCTTGTTGCTGCTACCTGTGGACAGGTGAGGGGAGGGAAACAAAGCCGGCCCCTGATCACAGATTACGCTCGGTTTTGTCTCGCTCCGTTCCTCATTGTGCCAAAGTTCAGATCTCACAACAACCGGCGAAAGAAGACACTGAACTTCAGCTCAGGCTCAGTTTCACATTTACAAGGACGAGTTTTTCAGAGGTGAGTGAACAGACTGATGAGGAAATGAATGATTATTAATTCACATTAATAATGCTTCATGGCTAACACTTGATCTACTTCTGAGGAATGTGTTTAAACGGTTTACGTGTGAAAACTTCAGGGCACATAAACTCATTTTATTTCTAATAATTCTGTGGAAAAACGTTCAGTTTGGTGATACTGACAAACTTGGATCGAAATAAAGAATCGGTACTTGTATACAAGTACTTAAAAGTACTCCTATCTTTCAGGCCATCAAACAAAATTTGATATCAGACAAAGTGAAAAAAGACAGAATACTGTTTTCAAATTAAGGCTTCAATTATTTAGGAGAGCACTGCAAAAACATAAAATCTTACCAAGTATTTTCTTCTGGTTTCTAGTGCAAATATCTTCGTCTCTCGAAATAAGACAAAACAAATGTACAGGAAGATAAAGGAGCTTATTTAAATCAATCATTTCTCAATTTTAATGGAAAAAGTTCCAGTTCTACTGGCAGATTATTTCACTTAAAACCTGGGAAAATGTCATGTTATTAATAAATTATTTACCAGTTTAATTAGAACTTTTGATCAATATTAAGAATTACTGGTTAAAAACAAGTTCCTTCCTATCTTGCTAAGAAGTTAGTCATGAGTTACTTTAGTCTCATTTGAAGTGAACTTGAACTAGACCAAAAATATTTGTTAATATTTTGTGTTTCTACAGTGAAAAACTTCCAAACCAAGTGAGCAAATAACGGAGCAGTCAGAGTCTGTAACGTCACTGAGGAGGAATTTTGAATCGTTTATTTGCTTTATTCTGCCACAGTGGAGGGTCTTTAAGCCACGTCTCCATCATAACTCCTTACTTTGACTAGGAAACTCCATAACCTTCATTCTGTTGTTTTTTAGACATTCATAGTTGGATTTGTGCTTTTAATGATTGTTCTGCTGCGTAACTCAAGTTTACTTTAAGATAAAACCAACTTAAATTAGAAAATGAAAGAAAGCAGAATTTATGTTTTAAGCACGGTGCTGGAGGAATGATGATCTGGGTTTGTTTTGACTTTGGTACTCTGATGAAACATGCAGCAGTTTCATGTATTTTCTGACTGACCTTCAGTGAACGCATTCTGCTTACGACACACCAATAACTCACTCATTGGTCTCTAATATCGTTTGTTAATTTTTAACTCCGTGGACCTCAGATGAAAACTATTGTAGGCTACAAGCTGGTTAATATTTTAGTCAAGGTGTGTAAAGTCGTTTTTGCTTGGTACAAAAGTGCTTGGAAGAGTTTCTGAATCCCATTCAGGGCCTTTCTGACTGCATTAGCTTAGCTTCAGGCTAACAGTGCTCCTGTAAGGCTAACTTTAAATCAGGCTCAGTGATGGACGGATGTTCTCTACCATTAAACCCTGTGGATTAAACAGCTGTAAAGAGTTTGGTGATTTCACTTTGTTCAGTTGTTGGATTGTTCTTTAATCCCGTTCATCACAATACAAACATTTTAAATGACTCCAAATGTCTTCATATGGTTTTACTTTCATGCATTCTGATCTGGTCCTAGTCAATAATTGTCCATTTTTCCTGAAGGTTTTCCTTGAAAGACCTTCAGGAAAAATTCCTTGAAGGGCTGCACAGTGGCGCAGTTGGTAGCACTGTTGTCTTGCAGCAAGAAGGTCCTGGGTTCGATTCCCGGCCTGGGTCTTTCTGCATGGAGTTTGCGTGTTCTCCCTGTGCATGGTGGGTTCTCTCTGGGTTCTCCGGCTTCCTCCCACAGTCCAAAAACATGACTGTCAGGTTAATTGGTCTTTCCAAATTCTCCCTAGGTGTGTGTGTGTGTGTGTGTGGTGTGTGTGTGTGTGTGTGTGTGGTTGTTTGTCCTGTTGTTTCTGTGTTGCCCTGCAACAGACTGGCGACCTGTCCAGGTGACCCCGCCTCTCGCCTGGAACGCAGCTGGAGAGGCAGCAGCACCTCCTGACCACAGACTGGAGACAGAAAGTCTTTCAATAGCTGCATAAAGTCATGATTAGTTTAATGGAGACCTTCAAAGATTAGAGGAGAATCTGGATCTCTGGAAGCAAAACATACAGAAATGATTGACTGAAGACTTTGGCAATTACAGAAAAACAGCTTTATGAGAATATTAATCTTATTTCTGTTTGTGTCTGTTGCCAGCTCTTTAATCTGGAATGCACCAATAAAACCTCTGCAGTTACAGCCAGTCCTTGTTGAAGCAAAGCATCATGGTCAACAGGAAGTCAGAGGTTCAGCGAAGGATCGTGTCCAAAGACGGTCACAACAATGTTCAGATCGACAACGTGGAAGGAATGGTCAAGCTCTACCTGCACGACATCTGGACGACGGTGGTGGACATGAAGTGGCGCTACAAGCTCACTCTGTTTGCCTCCACCTTCGTCATGACTTGGTTCATCTTTGGAGTCTTCTTTTTCTTCATCGGCATGGGGAACGGAGATTTTGACTCTCTGCACAATTCTAACCACACCCCCTGCGTGATGCATGTGCATACTCTCACCGGAGCCTTCCTGTTCTCTCTGGAGTCGCAGACCACCATAGGTTACGGTTTCCGCTACATCTCTGAAGAGTGTCCTCTGGCGATCTTCACGCTGGTGGCTCAGCTCGTCATCACCGGTCTGGCTGAGATCTTTGTCACCGGAGCCTTTCTGGCCAAACTGGCCCGACCCAAGAAGCGAGCAGAAACGATAAAGTTCAGCCAGGTGGCGGTGATCTGCAAGCACCAAGGCAAGCTGTGTGTGATGGTGAGAGTGGCCAACATGAGGAAGAGTCTGCTGATTCAGTGCCAGCTCACCGGAAAGCTGTTTAAGTCCAATGTGACAGAAGAAGGAGAGAAGACGCAGATCCACCAGAGCTCCGTAGATTTCTACATGGACACCAGTGGAGACTGTCCGTTCCTGATCCTCCCGCTCACCTTTTATCACATTATCGATGAGAAGAGCCCGCTGGCAGGACTGACCCCAGAAACCCTGAGCAACCGAAACTTTGAGCTGCTCATAACGCTCAACGGCACCATGGAGTCGACCGCGGCCACGTGCCAGAGCCGCACCTCGTACATCCCTCAGGAGATCCTGTGGGGCTACGAGTTCACGCCGGTGCTGTTCAGCTCCTCCAACTGCCGCTACGTTGTTGATTTCAACTATTTTGACAAAATACAAGTGAGCAACGACCCCACCTTCCCTGGCAGCAGCACAGGAAAGACATAACTGAAGCAAGACTGAGAGGAAATTGTAGGAGCTGTTAGTTTCACAGTCCTGTGATCTTACATGTCAAATCGAGCTCATTATTTATGCCAGGTATTTGCTGCTGGGCATTTTGCCTTTCACCAGTTCATACCGTGGCCATTTTGCTCATTTCACACCCGACATTTTGGGTATCAAATGGTACCTTGGAGATGTTTCACCATTAGAACCAACCAGGGAGAAGCTTTCAACCTACTGATTATTTAAATGAACTTTCTATTGTCCTAGTCATAGTCTGACGTGAGAAAAGACAAAATCAGTAAGAGGTTTCTTACTCTTGGAGTTATTTTGGTTTGATCAGAGGTTTTAATCTTTGAGCAAATGAGTAGAAGCAAAACAAAGGGAAACAAAGTTTTCAGATAATAAACTGATACCCCATCATTTGAGTAGATGTGTATAAAACAGTTTGTCTACAGTTAGTAAATAAATACAATAAAGGGAACTTATACAAAATAGAGGATATGAACTACAGAGGTCGTTATCACACCAATGCTGTTTTATAACGTAAAAATGACATGATTTGGCCTCTTGTCAAACCAAATCTTTTAGCAAACTGTCTTTGTTTATTTACTAATCTGTATACAATATATCTTTTTCAAACTGTGAATTCTGTCATTTAATAGTTTTTTCTGAACTGTACGGCTGTTTGCTGAAAGCCAGGTGATTTATTTTATTAAAGCATCAAATAATAAGTTTCTTCATGGTGCAGACAAGTGTGAGCATCGGTAGGCCTTAGGCTGAGTTCAACTTGTATTTGATAGTCAGAAGTTTCTTGGTCCATATAGGAAAAATCGAAGGGGAAAACCTGCAAAGTTCGGATTCCAACCTGGAAACCAGAAAGTCCCTGAGTTCAAATTCAATATGGCTGCCATTCAAGTAAAACAAACAGAAAGATGGAGAAATAATAAATAAGCACTTTTCTGATTGATTCTAACTCCATGAATCAATGAATCCAATTTATCTGTGGACAAATTGTTTTTGTATTTGAACTCACAAAATGGAGACAAATATGTTCTGATTAGCTTGTATTGCTAACTGGAGTTAGATTAACAAATCCCATAAGTTTTCTGAATTGAAATTTTGTTGTGCAATGTGATTTCTGGAGCCAAGTGACTTTAAAATGTGTGGTAACACTAAAATCAGTGTGATATGTTGTGTGTTGGAAAGCTAATTTCTGGGACATTTATATTCCTCATAGATTTACTAAGACTTGATGACTTAAGCCCTTTGTGACCAGGTCAAAAATGGGTTTGTTATGTAGATACCAAGACAAATGGAACCATTTTGTTTCTTAAATATTACTTTTACTTTCAAACTGTTTTATCACAAGAAAAATAATGTCCTCAGATATTCAAACGTCGAGTTGCGTCTGTATTTTCTTACACAGGAACCGATCTCCAGAACTGAAAGTGATATTAAAGCCAGACTGCACAGTGATCTGATCAGAGAACCGTTTGGATTGATCATGCCATGGAGGAAAAGCTGCATGTTAGCTTCCAGTGTAAGTGGGTTAGCTTAGAGTGGTTAGCTTCCAGTGGTTAGCTTTAAGTGGTTAGCTTCCAGTGGTTAGCTAAAGGACAAAGCAGGTCCAAGCTGCTGCTAACTATCACATTCTGTTGTGGCAACACTGAGCTGCAGCTGCTGGGCGTCTGTATGTGGTCCAAACAGTCCGAGTCACAAAACGCCGCTGCCCCTCCGACTGCTTGGGAAGGCCGGAGCGGCGCAGGAAAAACCAACAAAACACATAGAAACATGTCGGATTTGGGCATAAACTGGTACATGAATAGTTTGGATGGAAATGGAGATAAGAAATGAGAAAACATGGATGTTGTGACTTCTTTACACGTATTTGTTGTTAAGTATAATTTGCACGATAAGTGACCGATTTCCAATTATATTATTTATTAAACATAATTTACATGATTATTATTATTATTATTATTTGAATTTAATGTGATTGTATATAATCACAAAAGCTGAAGTGAAACATATTTAAGTGGGAGGCATGATTTATTTGGATAGAGGAAGTCTTTTATTTTGAAGAATGCTTAACAGGATGTGCTTCTGTCTTTTGTCACTGTCTTGCTTCTGTTGATTTTGGTTGCTGGGTAACAAACATCTGTCGCCGTTTTCTCAATCAAAACTGAACAGAAATGTTCAGATATCGGAGTTTCCGAGTTGACTGAAGAAGGTTTCTCTCCATCACAACAGATTGTGAAGGAAAGAGGATTGGTGATGCTCATGGCGGTGAAGGGAACTGGAAGGAAGGAGCTCAGAAGAAGAAAGGAGAGTTAAAATAATATTAAAACTTAAAAACAAGGAAGAACAGGATAACATCAGCCCCTTTGTGGTGTCAAGAGAAATAAAGGAAATTGGAGATGTTGAAGTGGTGATGATTTTGAGAGATGGAAACCTATTGGTAGTTTGTACAAATGAAGAACAAAAGAATAAGGCTTTAAATGTGGATAATATCTGTATAAAAACACTGTGCTGGAGAAAAAAATCTTGGGAGAAAATTAAAAAATTAGAGGAGGGATCCATTTAGATGAAGCTCTTGATATTGTCGGTGCAAAAGTGAATAACTGGAAAAGATTGTCAAAAACAATAAACTGAGAAAAAGTAGGAAATTTGTGAGTCTTTACTGAATTTGAAGTAAAAAGAATTGCCAAAAAACATCAAAATAGGTTTTCTCAGTTTTCAGGTCAGACCTTATATCCCTCCACCACTTCGTTGTTTTAAATGTCAAAGGTCACAAAGGTCACATAGCAGCAATTTGTAAAGGGAAGCAGAGAGTCTAAAATGTGGAAGATCACAAGTTAGAAGAATGTAAAGAAGAAGAACAAGAAAAATGTGGAGGGAAACATAGAGTTACGTATGGAGGATGTGAAGTAAGGAAGAAGGCAAAAGAAATCATGCAGATTAAAATGTCTAAAAACATAAACTAAAATGTGAAGGAACAGAAAACAAGACAGACTGAACAAACAGAGTCAAATTCCACAGCAAAGCAAAGCAGTCAGAAGAAAATATCACAATATCAGCAGAAAAAACTTTTGAAGTAAATTTATTTTCTAGAATTTTATTCTCCCTCTTTCCTCTTTCCTCTTCTATCTGCAATGGCCCTAATCCGCCACCGTAGAAATCTAACTTCTGAGGGTGTTCCAATTGGATTTTTCAGTTGGAGTTCCAAGTAAACATCAAAAACATTTAGAACAATACAGCTCACCTGGAAAACAGGAAAAGGACCCATACCTTGCATGGGTTTAAATCTAGGACCATCTTGCTGCAATTTTCTCTCTTTAGCTAATAAAGGATGCTTTTTTAGGAGCCTTAACAATCACTGACTATTTTTGTTAAACTTGCAAAGAATAAAGAAAAACAATCATTATAGTGGAACTATTTAGTTTAACAAACTAAATAATGTGTTCATGACTCAAAAGATCAAACATTGACACTTTAGTGACAGCAGTTCTACAATAAAAACAATACTTGTCCTGAACACTAAATGCAGCAGCTATCTTCAGTCTTACATCTCTCTGAATATGAATATGGTTTCAGTTTTTTAACTAAAACGATCCATTTTCAGATATGATGTACGATCTATGATTGAACGTCTTTAGCTCCAGTTCACACTCCCGACCAGATGGTGGCGGTATTGCACACTTCAGATTTTTTAAAAGCGCCATAAAAAGAAGAAAAGCCAGAGAAGATAACAGGCGCTGTTCAAATTCGCCATTTTTACTCGCATAATATTGAATTAAAAGTAGAGAGGCCTGATAATAGTTAGTAGTTTTGGTAAATTCAAGCTGGTGACGTCATAGTCCGAGTTAGACGACACATCTGGACCAGAACCGACGGAAATGAAATGTGGGTCACGAAAGGAGCCGAAGGGACGAAGGCCGCTAACGTGTTGCTAGCTGGTGGTAAGTTGGCGTCCAAATGCTAATTATCTTTGTTTAATTATAAACAGTGCAACAAAGATATAAACTAACTTACAAAAAAATAATTATTTTATCAATTTTATTGACTTTTATGATTATTACTAAACTAGGGTGACCATACCAGACCAGTTAATGCCAGCATCAGCTGAGTCCATGATATTGCTGACTATTTATCTACTTCTGACATAAACAGGTAAAGACACCCAGAAATGTTTTCCCCTCCAGGCATCTGGTGCCAACCAGCTTCAGTTCTGATGATGTCACATACACAGCGACTCCACAACGTCTTAAGATTGTAAGTTATGCTTTTTTCGTTGCTGTTTTTCTGTACTCTTTAAAATACAAGAGCTTTCTCTGTTTAATTGCTCTGCTGTTGTTTTTGTAGGTTTCTGTAAAGTGCAGTTATTGGGAATGTTCTGCTGGTCCTCACTGTTCTTAGGACGGAGAAATATCAGTAAAACTGTAACATTGTATTAAAACAATACTCTGTCCTTGGTGAAATATTTCTCACATTTCCTCTAAAGTGCAGCTGTTGTTTTATTGGGCTAATTTTCATAAGCATGTTGGCTGTAACTTTGACAATTTGTACATTTCTGTGACAGTATATTGGCAACGTACTCCTGAAAAATGTAGGTAAGATTTTATTTGACAGGTGTGAATAAGACTGACATGATTCTGACATAAACATAACATCTGTTAGGAACAAACTAACAGTGTCATCAATTTTCATTCAGTAAATAATCACATTTTTAATGAGAAGTTGCTTTAAAAGTTTGGCTAGATGTCTATTAAAAGTGCCAACTTTGCATTATTTTGTAAATAACAATACTTCAATGCAAAGTTGGCACTTTCAATGGACTTTTAAAGCAACTTTATATTAACAGTGTCTATTTACCAAATTGTACTTCATGACAACAGTCATAAATTCATAAAGACTTCCTTATATTCATGACAGCAAACCCCATCAAATAACTGTTACTAAAATGGTAACATATTAAAAACACAATGTAATTAGTTTGACTGTAAAGTTAATGGATCTTCTGTGTTCTGGTACCAGATGTGTTTGCAGTGAGTCTGAAGCATTAATGTACAAACTGGCAAAGCAGAAAAATAAAATACATTAAGTAACTATAAAGTTACTTCATTAGCAATTATAATAAACCAAAAGTGGAATTGCAGCAAACTGTAATCACATTAGTAATATATAAAATATGTAATGACAATATACTGAAAATACATTCTAAATATATTTTAAATGTAATATAAACTAATCAAGCATGTTTATATTATAAAAAAGCAAAAATACTTAAAGTACATTAAGTGGAGTTGTCCAAAAACAGTACATGAAAGTACATCTAGCTCACTTTAAATTGTGCTTTAATACAATTTAAATACTATTAAAATACACTAAGCACAAAATTAGTTGTTCCAAAATGTCACACTTTGAGTTAACTAATCCTAAGAGAACTTGAAGTTTACCAATGGTTAGTAGTATACTAAAAAACATTCCTAGTATATTAATTTTTCATCAGGGATGTAATTCTCCCCATCAGTCTTCAAGCTGCTACCATCAACAAGTTGATTGTTTTTGCAGATATTTTTCACTATTGCTGTTTTTTGTCGTTTCTCTGTTTGTGCTCATCTGGCAGGAAATCAATCTGCTTGGTTTCCGTAGCAACTGCTTGTCATTTGAAACTTTGGACAGAGTTAAAAACAAAGTGGGGCCATCTAGTGGACAAAATGTGCAATTTAAGGAACGAGAACATCAAAATGAGGGATTTCATAAAAAATAATCAGACTGATAATTAAAGGTTATTTATTTGCAGAAACGAGAACATAATGCGCTCCATTGTTAAATCAGAAACCAAACGAAACATTTTTAACTGATGAGACTGCATGATACACAAGTTGCATTTCAGTTCTTACGAAGCCAACAGGAATCAGATTGAACAAAAAAAAACATGCACAGCACCCCCTACTGGCTACTATTATTTTTAATATAACGGGAAGGTACATTTCCCATTTTCAAATTCTCCAGAAACTTAATTGTTAAAGTTAGAAAAAATATTAAATGTAAATAAATCTGGTTTCCTTAAACTTAAAAACAGTCAAAAACCCTAACAATGAAAATGTGATTTTTGGAGCTTGTCAGCTTTGCTTTAGAAATCACTGCAGCATAAAGAGACGCACTAAAGGCCATTTGGTCATGATAGCGCGCATTAGCACGTTTAAATGATGATGCTTCCATTCTTCAGAAATGAACCCATAAACTCCTATGTGCATCTTAAAGTCCCAGACTGGATTCTGGCGCCCGGTTGGCCGTGCCGACAGCGCCGCGGGTCACTGAGGGTCACTGCGGCGGGTTGGCCGTGCTGGCCCGCAGGACGCCTCGTAGCACCTTGTAGTTACTCAGCTGGTTCTCTTTGGGTGGGAAGCAGGGACCGCGCTCGGTGGCGTAGGAATACGGAAAGCGCAGAACCCAGAAGCCGTCGTTCGGCAGCGTCACTTCCGTCTGCTCGGGGTGGAAGATTGGGCAGGGAGGGGGGCCGGGCTGCACCTGCAAACAGAAAAACACTGAGAGCAAAGCAGCAGAAGAACTAAAACAATCACAATTCAATTCAGATAAACACCAGAACCATCAGAGCATGAGACAGAGGGTTAGGGTTAAAGAGCCGACAGCTTTCTGGATCTTGTTAGAATAAGTCAGATGCAAATTAAATAATGATTTAAATAAGAAAATAAACATTCCTTCAATGAAAGTTTGATCATTTATACAATCAGCAGCTAAACACACAACTTTCAAGGCCCTCCTGGCTTGCCGTAGTTTACCTGGGGGTTCAGGGAAATGTCCAGCGGCGCGTCGGGCACCACCACGAAAAGCCGAGCCAGCTGAGCGTAGTGCGGCTTCAGGCCGCGGCCCTGGGCGGGCGACGGGACGTAGAGCGGCATGTCGGCGTTCAGCACCCTGCTGGCTGGATCTTTGGCACCGCCCGGCCCCAGCGCCTTTACGATTTTGTCGGGCCCGCTGCTGATGAAGCGCCGGCCCCGGCCGTCTTCATACTCGAACCCCACGAAGGCCCGCGCCGCATCATCCCTCCGGCGGCTCCGGCCCGGCCCGGCGCCGCCGCGCTTCCCCACCGGGTTCTTGTTGGGCGCCGGCCAAGACGCCGTCCCTCCGTCTAGAGGCTCCACGGGGCCAGCGTCCTCCTCTGAGCGGGAGCGGATCACCAAGTCCCACGGCAGCAGGAAGGAGGAGCCAGGCAGGAAACCCGGCTGCTCCAGACCAGTGTGGCAGTTGTAGGACTTTGCTGGTCCCAGTTTGAGCAGAGACCAGCTGGAGAACTTTGGGAGGAGACCTTTGGGACAGGCGGAGTGCGTCATTCCTGGAGACAGACAAAAACATTTACATGGCTAAATAGCAATATGAACACCATAGTTCACTTTTTCTGCTTTGTTCATTGGATTTGGCCAAATATACAACTTCAAAACATTTTCTTTAAGATATAGTCATATAAACTTTTGCAAAACCACTCATTTTATATACAGTGCCTCGTAAAAGTATTCGGCCTCCTTGAACTTCTCAACCGCTTGCCGCTTTTCAGGCTTCAAACATAAAGATCTAAAATCTTCATTATTTTGTGAAGAATCAACAACAATCGTGAGGCAGCTGCTGCTAGCAGCTAGCTAGATGCTAGCAGCTAGCTAGATGCTAGCAGTCCCCTAAGCGACTGCTAGCATCCAGCAGCAGCTTGGACTGCTGCGAATGTAGGAGTCAGATTATCATAAACTCAAGCCATGAACGATCAGCGGGTCACAGGCAGATTAAACCCAGCTGCTGGCCCGACGGGTTCGGAGTTTATGATGTAAAACACTTCAAACTGACTGGTTGCTGAAATGTGCTGTACAGATAAACTTGACGGCATCAGCAGTTCTCTGACTTTATGGGATGAACAGAAACTTGCAGAGGGACACAAAGCGAAGGCCGACAGGTGGTGCTCATTTAAATTACGTTATCATTTCATTTTGTGATATACATTTTTTTCACCGCAGTAAAAAAAAAAACTTGCCGGTGTTTCCCTAAGCGACTCGGCCACCCTACCTGGCAGGTACTCCACGGTGGACGGCTGGCGGTCCACCAGGCTCGGTCTCTTGGGCTGGACCGGACCGTCGGCCGGATCTGCGTCCGCGTACGCCCCCAGGCTGTCGGTGGACTGGCCCAGGCTGAGCGCCAGGCTGAGGCTGGCGTCGCCGGGCGTGTGGCTGTGAGCCGCGCTCGGCTCCTTCGGCCGCTCCCCGTCGGCCGACGTGTCTGACGGCGGCCGCTGGGCCCGGTCTGAGGCTGGCGCCGGGTCCGGAGTGCTGGGCTGGAAGACCGGGAAGTCGATCCGCTCCAGCTTCCCGCAGCATTTCTCCTCCAGGATCTGATCACGACAGAAGAGACAAACTAAACCTGCTTTCCTCCTCCAGGTGGAAACAAAAGGAGCCAACGGGAAAATACTGAATCAGCTGAACGGGTTGGCAGGCTGATAGCGGTCCAGTAGGGTTTGAGAATAAGAAAAATACCCCCTTGTTAAAATACCACAGAGTTAATTGGTGGAAGAAAATAAAGATGGATTTGTAAAACAACTGGAAAACCTTTTCCATTATTATTTATCAGAGCAGGGAAATATTTCCTTAAACATGAATTGTTCAAAAAGACCATTATTTTATTTCTATGATTTCAGTTCAAAGTCAAGTTCAATCTCACAGAGAACAAAGAAATATTCTCGAAACAGGAAACGGACTCCACTTCCTGTCCGGTCTGTCAGAAGTTGGACTGCAGCGTAGATATCTAGAAATAGATTGAACTGGTCTGCAGCGTAGTTCCCGACCTGGTAGAAGTCGTGGTTGGCGGCCTGGATGTCAAACGGATCGTCTCGAGGCGCCTGCTTCCTGCCGCAGTTACAGGCACTGGTGGAGCGCCCCCTGCTGTTGTGGTTCATAATGGGCGGGTTGTGGTCCAGGTCTGGCTTCTCACCTGCAGAAATGACATTAATTGGGGAGGAAAACTGTGACAGAATTATGATTGTCAACTATTAGATTAAAATTAATTCCAATTGATTAACTAATAATGTTCACTTAAACTGTCTTCATCAACAGTGGCGCCGGGAGCCGCCGGGCGTGGCGTCCCGCGCCGGGAGCCGCTGGCTGTCCGGCGGAGCATCTAACCTGGCTGAGGCAGCAGGTGGAACTTGTGCACGCAGTGTTGGTCCGTCAGGCTGCGCTCCTCGCACAGCTGGTGGCCGTTGCTCCAGAACTTGTAGCAGTCTTCATGAAGCTGCACCGCATAGCGTTGGAAGGCCACGCCTCGCGCGTGCTGGCTGTACACCCGCAACGCCTGCGCCAGCTGGTTCTTGTGGACCGTGGTGGTGTAGTTGTGAGGGAGGTTGGACTGGTAGGCGCTGTGGGCCAGAGGCAGAGCTTTCTGACACCGGTTTTCTGAGAACTTTGTGTCGGCGTCCAGGAAACCATCCAAGACCTTCACCTGGCTTTGCACCTTAGTGGCCAGCTCGGCCAGCTCCTCATCGGTGTTGGTGATCAGGACCTGGTAGAGTCGGGAAGCCAACTGGACCCACTTGGTGAAGGTCGGCAGCTCAAAGTGGGAAGGTTGGGGGTTGCGGCCGACGCTGTCGTCGAAGCCCTTCTTGGTCAGAACCAGGTCGACGTGCTGCCAGAGGAATTCCTTCAGGCTGCAGTCCACCAGCTGGCCACCCATCGGGCCGCCGGACTCCCTGCTGCCGAAGGCCTGCCGAGCAGATCGACGCATCTGCTGGTACCTCCTCGGCCCGGTGAGGACCGGGGCGGAGTCCTGATCTGACAAGACGCAGTTGGACCGCAGCTGGCCGAGCAAAGCGCCCACCGGGTCCTGATCTGCTGCCGGGATCACGTAGACGAAGGCCTGGTTGGCGGGCACCGTGAACAGACAGTTGCTGCTTTGGTTGGTGAGGACTCGGCTTTTACGGAAGATCCGGTAGATCTGGTCCTCCAGAGCGTGCTGCAGACGCCGCCTTGGGGAATGCTTCTTGGGCTTTTCGGGGTTTCCTCCAGAGTCCAAGCCGTTCCCAGGGACCTTTGGAACAGCAAAGAGAAGAGAACCAGTTACTCTGTGAGCGGCAGACGGCCGTCGGGAGCTCCAGGACTTTTCCTGCTGGCCTGGCCACTGAGGGGCGGGGCTAAAGGTCGTGGTGAGCTTGCACTCAAAGCTGCAGAATTTAACTTTTGTAGAAATATATTTTTTACATATTTTGTTGAAACTGTCACTATATTGGTTTCCTATGAGATAATCTATGAAAAAAAATCAAGCTCATCTGTCTTCCCCCTGAGCTAACTAGAAACAACCAATCAGCAGGGAGCTGTCAATCACAATTTTGTATGGTGCTGCTCATCCCAATAGCAGGTCCCCTGACCTGCTCACAAGCAGAACCGGTCCAGTGGATCCAGCCAGACATGGTTCAGTTTTAATCAGACTTGTTCACTGATGGCTGCTGTTCAACCCTGGATGGTCCAGATGGATCCAGTGGATCGGTGGTGGACGGCCACCACGTCCCGACACGGCTGTGACGTCAGCAAGGCGGTGGTGGAGTCATGCTGTGGGCTCAAACCATGGCGAGAGAGAGCTGGTCGGCCCTTCAGAGCCCTGAAGGTGTGAAAATATCTGGACTTTCTGACTGATCACTTTCTGTCATGGTTCCAAAAGAAGAGCCCAACCTTCAGCAGCAAAATCATCTTCATGCTGTAAGGAAAACCACTGTGTCACTGGCTGCTGTGGGCATAAAGGGGAGAAACTCCTGGTGTGTCACCATCCTCCTCTGACCTCTGACCTACTGAGAACCTTTGGCGTTTCCTCCAGGAGAAGATCTGAGGGTTAATGCAGTTCATATCAAACAGCTCTGGGAAGGTTTTCTGACATCCTGCAGAGAAACTCAGGCAGAAACTTTCCACAAACTCACAAGTTCAATGGATCAAGAATTGTGCAGTGAAACCAGAGAAGGTCCAAAGTTAACATGTAACTGTTTAGATGTTTATGATTGAAACAGATGTTGATTTTAGTACATGTAACATTTAATGCTGCACATTCAAAGAACGACTGTCTGCACTTCTTTATAATCCATAAAATGTTTAGAAAATCTGCTGTCATAATAATTTGGAACATTTTAAGTTTTTATTTTTAAAGAAATCCTGCTCTGATGGGAGCTTTGTTCAGTAAAATCTGATTTATACTGTAATAGTTCATGACTTGAAAATTATACCGACCATCATTTGCATTGACCATTTAGGAAAATCTGAGAAAATATCACTTGCAATAATATGGAACATGGTGTAGATGAAGTTGACTGGCAGCGCTAAGCCCCGCCCCCTGGGACTGATCGGTTGTTATTGGATCATTGCTTCAACAGCTTAGGGAGGAGGTCAATCTGTGAGCAGATCGACTCACAAACTGACGTTTTAACATAACATCAGTTTGAATAAATGTGAAAAAAACATTTTTATAAAAGCTACAAATTGCAACTTTAACAAAAACAATCCATGCTGTTCACGCAGCGCTCTGCAGAGCAGAACGACTGCAGCTCCTGCAGGGATTCGGACGCTCTGCTGCAGGAACGACCATCTGATCCATGAGAACAAGAGCTGAAGTTTCCCCACATTCAGGGAGGCTTTCATAAATATCCATACTGAGTAGTTGAATAACTGATGGAAGGGTGAGTACCTGGATGAATAATGGAAGGATGAGTGGATTGAGCGCACAAAAGAGAAAATACTAAATAATGGGTGGAATAAAAATAGAATCTATTAATTGTCTTTTTTAAAACTCATCCTTCACTTTTCCTGCCTATGAAAGCGAATCTTTTTATGGCTGTAGAGAAACTCGAGACCAAACCCTTGAAGAAAACCCCTGGAACATGAAGCCAGAAGCTTCATGAGCAGCTCAGACCTTCAGAGTCGCGTTGATCTGGAAGACGAACAGCAGCCGCGGAGGACACGGCCTGCAGTTCAGCTTCCACTCTTTGGACACCGCGCAGTCCTTGATGGCAGCCCGGATCAGGGGCAGGACCTTCTGCCGCAGGGCGTCCAAGGCCCGGAACAGCCGGTCGTAGGTCACATCGAAAGTCTGGCTGGGGTGGACCAGCAGCAGGACGTGGCACACGGAGAACATGTAGAGCAGGTGCAGGCAGTGCTGGCGGTCCAGGCCCTTCCACAGGTCGTGGGCGTCGGCGTGGCTGATCCCGGCGCTCAGGGACCGGCAGGCCCGCAGCAGCTGCCGGCTGTCGCAGACGGAGGACAGCAGCAGGTACAGGACCCGATTCTCCTGGTCGTAGAGAGCCTGGACGTGGCTGTCCGATGAGTCGCCCCCTCCGACCCGAACAGAGAGAAGATGTGTTTGTCCGCCAGCGTGTTGATGAGCGTCTCCTTCAGAGCCCCGGTCTGGGCGCTGCTCTTCCCGAACACACCGACCACACACAGTCCGTCCTCCCGGTGAGGAGCATCCTCCCGCGGCTCCGCCCGAAGCAGAGCCCCGAGATCCACCGGAGGAGCCATGTTCGCCTCCTTCGTGGCGGAGAACCGGGGAATGAAAACACAGACGGAACGGTTTCCCTGCTCACTTCCGGGTCCGTTCACTATAAGAACCGGGTGGGAACCAGGCTTTGGCTTGTTTAAATTAACAACCCCGTTTGGGAAAATGTCACTCAGGATGTAATTAAACCTGTAAATAAAACTAACTTTAACTACATGTGGAAGGATAAAACACACTAAGACCATTTTTTTTTATTTATCAAAGAACAGGATTCAACTAATGTTTACACCTCTTTGACATTAAAATTAAGGGGATTTTTCAAATATAAACAGTTCAACAAAGTCTGAGAGTTTATCCTCATAAAAACATAAACAAATTAAATCAAATATTTTATGGTGTAAAATGCTTACAAAAGCTTACAGAATAAATAGTTAAGCATTGGCTAATATATCCCAATTCCCGATGTCCGTTGGAATACACATTCAAGCCTACAACTTAATGATAGAAAATATTTTCAAAATGACTTCAAGTACTATCACTGGAAATACTTCAACAAAACCGACAGTGAGTTTGTTACAGTATCATGAACTTGCATTTATATTCTTGATTGAAAACAGACTCATCCTCTTCTCTGGCTTGTCTTGTCTGAAGTCTGAATTTCTCATGTCAAGTTAAGATTTAGAGCTTCAATGTGGTCAATTAAAAACTATTTAGTAACAAGAACCATTCCAATTTAATAAATAAGGTTGGTTAGTCAGAGGAGCTGTTTGGCACAAACCAGTTACAATGTTACACAAAGGGGATAACTAAGTCTCCCTAACAACCATAAAGATGTCCTTTTCATGGCAGCTTGCTGTTTTGGATGAAATTTTCTAACTGCTTGTCTTTTAATACTGAGAACCTCATTGAATCTCAAAACTTGTTTATTTATTTACTTTTTCTTCTTTGGCATTTAAACACGCAGAGCCCTTTGGTCAACAGTTTTTGTTTTTTTAGAGGTACTAATGAATAAATTTCCTTTGACATTTACTTTCCCAAAGAAGTCCATCTACCTCCCTCATCATTTAAAGAAATAGTACAAACTAAATGTGCCATTATGTGCATCACTGTTAGTGCTGGTCAGAGAACCACAAGCTGCTTTAACATAGAAACAAAGATTAAAAACAGATGATAAAAGCATAAAAAACTGAAGAAAACAAAATACATCAAAGGTCAAACATTTTCTCAATATCCACCACAGGTTTTAATACCCAGGATTGCCGTCTTCTGGCCATTGCTCCATTCACCCAGATTAATATATTGGTACAAATTCATCTTTTAAACTATCACTGGAAAATCCAAATCCTTCCTCCTGTTGCCTCACTCATCCATTTTTCATTTTACATTCTAATAAATTAATCATATCAGTGGACCAATCGTCATTTCATTTTGCTGCACCCAATTATTGGAACAACTTGCAAAAAACACTGAAGCTCAGAAGATTAACTCCAATATTGATTTTGATCAACTCAGAGAAAAACTCTTGACTTATCCTGTGAGCAGTTTGTTTAGTCCTGCAGAGCTGCATCCCTGCAGCTTCCAGATGCTTCAACACACCTGACCCCTGACCTCTAACCTCTAACTGTAACCCAGGACCATCAGAGCCAATCCTGGTCTGTTGGAGTAAAGATGTATCTAAAAGTTGCAGGATGGCTCTGGAAGACTGGAATGAGCTCTTTAGTTTGGTCAATATAAATTTAGTTGTATTTTTATTTTTGTTCCATGATATTCTTCTGTTTTCTGCTGTGTGATGTTTTTATATTTCCTGAACAAGATGTTGTTAAAAAAAGAGGATTTGATCTCAATCAGTTTCTCTGGCCAAATACAGTTCAAAGTAAATAACTAAAAGGAAACATAAAACCTATTAGAAGCCAGTCTTAATAAATTAATTTTCTGTTTCTCAGAAGAATCAACAGAATCAAAAGGGCACAAATATGGAGGCAAAGCTGGAAGATCTCAGACTGCAAGCTGAGAGGTGAGCGTCTGAAGGGAAATACTAACATGTTATAATTCATTTTAAAATGAAATAGACTAATGAGCTGCCTCTTTCTGTGTTTGGTAAAACGCCCTGCATCCGTCAGGAAGCAAATCGGCCAACTCTGTTTGTCTGCCGATCCTCTGATGAACTGATTGTGTGCAGACTGCAGCTGAGCTGGGTGCTGCAGCTGAGCTTGGTGCTGCAGGTGAGCTGGGTGCTGCAGGTGAGCTGGGTGCTGCAGGTGAGCTAGGTGCTGCAGGTGAGCTAGGTGCTGCAGGTGAGCTTGGTGCTGCAGCTGAGCTGAGTGCTGCAGGTGAGCTGGGTGCTGCAGGTGAGCTAGGTGCTGCAGGTGAGCTGGGTGCTGCAGCTGAGCTGGGTGCTGCAGGTGAGCTAGGTGCTGCAGGTGAGCTGGGTGCTGCAGGTGAGCTAGGTGCTGCAGGTGAGCTAGGTGCTGCAGGTGAGCTTGGTGCTGCAGCTGAGCTGAGTGCTGCAGGTGAGCTGGTGCTGCAGGTGAGCTAGGTGCTGCAGGTGAGCTGGGTGCTGCAGGTGAGCTGGGTGCTGCAGGTGAGCTAGGTGCTGCAGGTGAGCTGGGTGCTGCAGCTGAGCTGGGTGCTGCAGGTGAGCTGGGTGCTGCAGCTGAGCTTGGTGCTGCAGGTGAGCTGGGTGCTGCAGGTGAGCTAGGTGCTGCAGGTGAGCTAGGTGCTGCAGGTGAGCTGGGTGCTGCAGGTGAGCTGGGTGCTGCAGGTGAGCTAGGTGCTGCAGGTGAGCTGGGTGCTGCAGCTGAGCTGGGTGCTGCAGGTGAGCTGGGTGCTGCGGCTGAGCTAGGTGCTGCAGCTGAGCTAGGTGCTGCAGCTGAGCTAGGTGCTGCAGGTGAGCTAGGTGCTGCAGCTGAGCTAGGTGCTGCAGCTGAGCTAGGTGCTGCAGGTGAGCTAGGTGCTGCAGGTGAGCTAGGTGCTGCAGCTGAGCTAGGTGCTGCAGGTGAGCTAGGTGCTGCAGGTGAGCTAGGTGCTGCAGGTGAGCTAGGTGCTGCAGGTGAGCTGGGTGCTGCAGCTGAGCTAGGTGCTGCAGGTGAGCTGGGTGCTGCAGCTGAGCTAGGTGCTGCAGCTGAGCTGGTGCTGCAGGCTGAGCTAGGTGCTGCAGTGAGCTAGGTGCTGCAGGTGAGCTAGGTGCTGCAGGTGAGCTGGGTGCTGCAGCTGAGCTAGGTGCTGCAGGTGAGCTAGGTGCTGCAGGTGAGCTAGGTGCTGCAGGTGAGCTGGGTGCTGCAGGTGAGCTTGGTGCTGCAGGTGAGCTAGGTGCTGCAGGTGAGCTGGGTGCTGCAGGTGAGCTTGGTGCTGCAGCTGAGCTTGGTGCTGCAGGTGAGCTGGGTGCTGCAGGTGAGCTGGGTGCTGCAGATGAGCTGGGTGCTGCAGGTGAGCTAGGTGCTGCAGGTGAGCTGGGTGCTGCAGGTGAGCTAGGTGCTGCAGGTGAGCTGGGTGCTGCGGCTGAGCTGTGCTGCAGGTGAGCTAGGTGCTGCAGGTGAGCTGGGTGCTGCGGTGAGCTGGTGCTGCAGTGAGCTAGGTGCTGCAGGTGAGCTGGGTGTGCAGGTGAGCTTGGTGCAGGTGAGCTAGGTGCTGCAGGTGAGCTGGTGCTGCAGGTGAGCTGGTGCTGCAGCTGAGCTAGGTGCTGCAGGTGAGCTAGGTGCTGCAGGTGAGCTGGGTGCTGCAGGTGAGCTAGGTGCTGCAGGTGAGCTGGGTGCTGCAGGTGAGCTGGGTGCTGCGGCTGAGCTAGGTGCTGCAGGTGAGCTAGGTGCTGCAGGTGAGCTGGGTGCTGCGGCTGAGCTAGGTGCTGCAGGTGAGCTGGGTGCTGCAGGTGAGCTAGGTGCTGCGGCTGAGCTAGGTGCTGCAGGTGAGCTGGGTGCTGCAGGTGAGCTGGGTGCTGCGGCTGAGCTAGGTGCTGCAGGTGAGCTAGGTGCTGCAGGTGAGCTGGGTGCTGCAGGTGAGCTGGGTGCTGCGGCTGAGCTAGGTGCTGCAGCTGAGCTAGGTGCTGCAGGTGAGCTAGGTGCTGCAGGTGAGCTGGGTGCTGCAGCTGAGCTGGGTGCTGCAGCTGAGCTGGGTGCTGCAGGTGAGCTGGGTGCTGCAGGTGAGCTAGGTGCTGCAGGTGAGCTAGGTGCTGCAGGTGAGCTTGGTGCTACGTTCAGGTTGAGGCTTTTCTGGGATGAAGTCAGAAGAGCGGAAATGGTTGCCGTGGCGCGATCCGTCTCTCTCTCGGGAATCTGATATTCAGGTCATGCGGAGGGAAACGTGCTGGAGGCAGAACGCCTACCCTGGAAAGGAAGCTGCGTCACCTCTGAGCTGCAGGTGATTTCTGGAAAAACTTTCTGCTCCCTCAACGGATCTGCTTTTACTTTTTTCAGTTAAAAATTAAAAAATGTAACTTATCCCAAAGTGAAATTAAATGTTCTTCCAACTCACATCTTCCAAGCACCTTTAGAGTCGTTGTGGGTGACGCTGTGGGCACCAAGGATCTCCAGTAGCAGTCAGCCTCGCAACGAATCTGAGGATGCCTCTGACTGAAGACCATTGCTGTTTGTGAGATGCTAGCAGTTCAATATCTGGGCAGAAGAGATGATTTTCTTTAGTAATGTCCTGGATGACCCCAAGCTTTGCTAATCCACCTCAATTGCTTTGCTGCACTTTTTAAATCTTTTCTGGCCATTTTGTTAAAAGCAGAGAGACGTTGTAGTCGCACATCTGATCCGTGAAGATTTGCTGAGCTTCTGAGATGCTAATCAGCCAATCAGCTGCAAAAACAATCTCCTGTTGCCACGGTTACCCATCATAACTGTCCACAAATAAAAAAGTATGAGCAAAAATCGCTTCAGCTGTACAGCGTCCATAACCAGAAGGAAAAATTAAAAAAATGATGAAAAGAGTGAAATAGAATGAATGAAAAACTGAAATAGAAACTTATTTTAACAAGCACAACAAATATTAACATGAAACAACACTAAGCATGTTTCTTTTTCTTTATTTATTCAATTAGGGATCATAACAAATACATATTCTAGTGTAGAAGCAGCATCTGGCCTCTGGAGGCTTTAAAGGACAAGAAAAAGAAGAAAATAAAAAACATAATATAATCTGTAGCACAGAAACTATGAGCTTTAAAAGAACAGTGTAAATTGCAGGCTCAGGATGTGTTTGCTGTTGGGTATGTTTAACTGTTGACCTCTGACCTTTTCTCTTATTTAAGGTCAGCTGATGTCATGTGATCCACTAACGGTTTAAGCTCCACATTCACTCTCTGAGGGATTAGCGTCGCTACCGAGCGACAGGCTGAAGCCGCCAGAGAAAAGAGAATTTCATCTAAAAACAGAAGGATCTTCAGATCAGGATGACCTCTGAACTCTGACCTGAACCAGAAAGATGGGATTCTATTCAATTAGTCAAAATCCAAATAAAACCCCAGACATTCGCTGGTGTATGTCAGTAATGTTGAAAATAATCACATAACTGTTCCAGAAACCAAAACAATCTGAGCAAAAGTCTGAATTCTTTGTGTTCTTGTCATTGACAGGAATTTAAATATTGGTTTTTTTTCTTGCTGATGGAAAAATAAATCAATAAATTCTGAGAAAAACGTCAGAATAATATTTTTCTCCTCTCCCAAGCAGCTCTGGCTATGAATGAAAAAATGATTCAAGTTCTAAATTCAAAGATTGCTGATTTGGTTTGGTTTGGTTTCAAGGTCACTGCTCTTCCTCCTTCGTGATGGCATGTCGACTAAAAGCTCTCGGACGTCAAAGCAAGCGGCGTTGGCTGCGTGCGCGTTCACGCCAAACGCCGTCTTCCCTCTGACGTCACCGCCTCCTGATCAGCCGAAATCCCTGATAACGCGGCGCGCGTTCCCGCTCGGCTCTGAATGGGGGCTCGGTCCAGCCGGTGACAGCTCGTCCAGTCCGTTTAATCCACGGTCCGCCGCTCCGACACCTCTGGCCGTCCTCGGGCCCCGCTCCTCCGGTTCTACCCAGGTATTCAGGTGAGACGGACGGCAGCAGGAGCCGCAGGCGGTTCTGTTCTCACTCTGCTCCCTTTTCAGACAAGTTGCCGCTTTGTGTCCGTCTCTGCCCAGGAATGAGAAATGATGGCCGGCTCTGCAGCAGAGGAGAAAACCTTCCGCCGGTTCCTGGAGCTGTTTGTCCGGGAGATGAGGCTGCCTCTGCAGGAGGGCGACCCGGTGCCGATGCGCCCCTTGTCGGACCTGGTGACGGAGGACGAGGTGGAGGGGGAATGCCTGGACCTGTGCCTGCAGCACCTCTACAAATAGTTAAGAGACTTTACTTTGTGTCCTGGCATGCGCGCGTTTCCGTGTTTCAGGCTTTCAGCGGGTCGGTTTGCTTTTTCCAAACTGGGTTCTTGTGGTTCTGACACCTTCATGCTGACCTGCTGCCTGGACGGGATGCAGGGTGTGTCCTACTCCAAGTTCAGACAAGAGTCTCTGCGGAGACGCTGTGGGGAATTAAATCGAGCTAAAAGCAGAAGTTAATTCTCGCTTCTCCCGCTTTGCCCTCCGCGCAAAGCTGCGCGTCACTTTGCGCATCTTGAGCGTTTATTCGCTCATTTCTGCGCCGTTTTGGTGTTTTGGCTCCGTGCTGTGGAAGCTGGAGGTCCACAAAGGTGAACCCCAGCTTTTGCGTAACAGCACCGCGTCACGGGGGAGGAGGGGAGGAGGGGAGCGCATCTTCACTCGGGCTAAAAATAACCTCCGGTTCTGTTATTGCAGCCGATCGGTACTGGAAACACGCAGCCCGAACGGATCCAGGTTCCGGTTCTCCTGTGAACCCGCTGCAGAGTTCGGAGTGTTGGGTTTAACCCGGCAGCTGCTTGGATCTTCAACCGGAACCAGGAAAACTGGAGGAGCCGCCTGGCCCGGTTTAGAACCCAAAATAGGGGCAGAAACTGGGCAGGAAGAGATGGGGGCTGTTTGACGTTGCCACTAGGGCTGAAACCGTTCATCGTGATTAATCGATTATTGAACTTATACAGACTCAAAATATCCATTTGCTAAAAGAACAAGACGATCAGATCTCAGCTCTACAAAATATATTTACATTTAAAAACATTTGTAAATGTTTGTCCTTCTCATATTTCATTCTGTAAAAAGAATCTGCTACTGAAGCAGCTTTCCACTCATTAATTGGTTAATTGTAGAAAAAAATAATCAAAAACAGAAAAAAAACTTGAAGTGGTGGAATGAAAATAATTTGCAGAAAAATCATTTACTAAAATAATCGTTAGCTGCAAATACAAACATCAGTTTATTTTAATGAGGCTTTATGATAGACCAGCAATGCATGCAGGGTTTTTCAAACATCTGAAAAGTGTGGGAGGCATCTGATTTCTGCTTCTCCGAGTTCATCTGTAGCAGATAAACTTTTTGTTTATCTGCTACAGCTGGAAATTGTTTTGATGTGAAAAAGTGTTTTTTTGTTTGTTTTTTTTTTACCAGCTTTTCACTTGAATCTCACCAATAAATCGGAGGGCCGATAAATCGGCCCCGTTTTTCTTCATTTTGGGGAATTGGCCTATATTCCCATGTGAAATTGGTTTCATTTATTTTGGCTCCAACACATAAATCGACATTTCTAATAACTTTTCTGCCAAAAATAATAAAATAAAAACAGAATCTGCAGTTTTGCTTTTGAAATATTTATAATTGGCCAGAAAATTGTAATTCGTTCACTGCAAGTTTCCACATCTAACGATGAATATTTCCAGCTCAGATCGTCAATTTTCAATCTGAGATTCTGAACTGGATTTTTATTTCGCTGTGAGTCAAGAGAAGAATCCGCAGCTTGTTTCATCCTAACAACGAAAACCAGAGCGGTAAAAACATTACCAGAAATGTTCATAATATGCTGACTTTAAACAACACATCATTATGTTTGAACTTTTTTGTGTCATTGATGTTAAATGCATGAATATTCAGAAATTTGAGTTTTTCTCTCATTGTCACACTTATCCCTAAAAAATGAAACGTTCTAGTTGGCATTAAGTTTTTTCCTACCGTGTTACATTTGCTCTGCTTCCAGCTTTCTGTTTTCTGCTTCCTGTTTTGTGCTTCCCGCTTCCTGTTTTTGTTTCCTGTTTCCTGTTTTCTGCTTCCCACTTCCTGTTTTGTTTCCCGCTTCCTGTTTTTTTGTTTCCTGCTTCCCACTTCCTGTTTTTGTTTCCTGCTTCCCGCTTCCTGTTTTTTGCTTCCTGTTTTCTGCTTCCTGCTTCCCACTTCCTGTTTTTGTTTCCCGCTTCCTGTTTTTTGTTTCCTGCTTCCTGCTTCCCGCTTCCTGTTTTTTGCTTCCTGCTTCCCACTTCCTGTTTTTGTTTCTTGATTCCTGTTTTCTGCTTCCTGCTTCCTGTTTTCTACTTCCCACTTCATTCAGTCAGAGTTGTCAAAATGAGTTTTATTTGTTTGACCTGGTTCTAACCTGAATCATGTCGGCAGTTCGCCACAGTGTTAAAACAAACTGACATTTCAAAGTTTCAGAGTTTTACTTTACTCCCGCTTCCTGTTTTTGTTTCCTGTTTTCTGCTTCCTGTTTTCAGCTTCCCGCTTCCTGTTTTCAGCTTCCTGCCATTTCCTATATCAGTGATGTGCAGTCAGTGGAGGCAGGGGAAGTAGAGCCTCATCATGGAAAAATAATATATAATCATTTATATTTCTATTTTCACCCTGGGGTTTGTACTATCAGTACCCATTTTTCATTTAGCTGAACTAATTCTGATGATTTTTTTCTTCAAAATTGCTGAATTTTCCCATTCAAATGCTCGGAGCGAAGCAGGTGAGGCTGCAGGAAGCTGAGCCTCACTTTGATTGATCAACCTCTGGCTAACTGGTTGCCATTCTATGGGAGCAGCTCCTCCTGTCTGTACGCCATTAAACTGGCACTGTGTCGCTACCTAGCAACCCCAGCTGCTCTCCAGTGGTTGGTCAGCTGGTTTTTATGTTCTGTGCAATGGCTGTTGGAAGTTAAGAGTTTTCTTGTTGACTTGCTGCATTCTGGTTGGCTGTTCAGGAAGCTCCACTGATGCTTTTCAAAGATGTATGCTTGCATAATTGTGCATCTGAGCGTAAACGAGTTGGGGACGTGGCCAGCAGCAGCTTGTTTGGATTTAAAGTGACAGAGACCCTAAAACATCTCAGACTGAAATCTGATTATCTTAGAATGATTTGGTGTGTAAAGTATGGTGAACATGTTTTATGTAACCATCTATCCTGACCTGTTACAGGGAGCAGAATAGGTCACCATTAAAGAAATATAGGATTTTATTTTCATAATTCCTTCTGTGAATTTACCTGAACTCAGACGAAATAAACAGACCGGAAAACAAGATGGCGGTTCTTGGCTAACATCACTATGGAAACCCAAGAAGTTCATTGGTGAAAACAAAAATCAGAATTTACAAAATTAAGCCTCAAAGTAAATTTGAATAATCCATAAAAGGGATTTATGTGTTGATATTTATAGCCAGCCAGAGACAAACAGAAACTAAATCCAGGAAATAAACTCAGCACTGAGCCAGGAATGCTTTCTATGGGAAAGGAAAAGAGAGAACTCAAGAAACACTTTGCAGTTTTAACCAATCGATATTTTATCCATCAAACTCTATTTTCGGTCTGTAATCTAAATGTCTGAGCCGTCTGCTGCCTCCGTGTTTATTTTGCTCAGTTTTAAGGAATGTGGATCAGATTTCAGGCCTCATTCAGAGCTAATGTATCACTTAAGCTACCATTAGCATCGACCATTAGCATCAGCTGCAGCCACTTAGAGCTGAACTGGCAGTGAAAACGCAAAGCCGACAGCGTTTCCTTTGTCTCCACACTTCCTTCCCAGTGGCAGCAGTTGTCACAGTAACAACCAGACTTGGGTAATAATGACCCGCCTGGATCCAGCAGAAGGCTGAACGCGTTTCAGTCAAGCAGAAAGGTGTAGGTGGGTTTTTATAACAGTGATCAGACAATAACAGAGGAGATCACCTTCAGTAGTCATGCGGTGCTTTTCAGCCACTTATTTACCCGACTGGAGAAACATTTTGTGAGGCTTTGACTCTTTATTTATAATGCAATAAAGAGGTAAATTCCTTCAATAAGCAAAACATATTTACAGCTTTGTTGTGTTTACTGATGAAATAGCTGCATTTCTTCATGAAAACCTGTTATTTTATGTTAATATAGCACACAGTTTGATGTGGTAAATACTTCAAAATCAAAATCAAAACCATCATGTTGATTGCTATAAAGCAATAGTTGAGGGAGTCGATCATTGATTTCTTCATGTACACTGGCTGGTTTGAACACGTTGCTGTTTTGAGGCGAATGTTTCCTGTCCACTGTTACATGCTGAAGTTATTCCTGTTAATTGGCTCCAAGCCGGAGGAAGTCCTGAATAGAGAACATCCACTGGATCAAAGTGTTTTCACAATGATCGTCCACTAGACTCGATTCAAACCAAAATGAGAAAATCTGTCACATTGTCCAGGGTTTCAAACCTGCAGAAAACCTACTGAGCCCAGCGGTAGGGGGCGCTACAGCAGTCCACCAGCAGCTCAATATTCAAAGTTACAAAAATTCATAAACAGCCATTATAATTTGGCAATAAGAGAATGTGAGGCGAGATGACAGGGACGGCACAATTGGTTCAATGCGTCAACTACAACTAACTACAACCAACACTAACCAATTATAACCAACCTAACCAACTACAACCAACTATAACTAACTACAATTAACTATAACCAACTACAATCCACCATAACCAACTACAACCAACCATAACCATATACAACTAACCACAACCAACAATGACTAACTACAATGAGCCATGACTAACTATAACCAACTACAACCAACTATCACAACTATAACTACAACCAACTATAACAACTACAACTAACTACAACCAACTATAACTAACTCTAACTAACTACAGCCAACTATAAACAACTATAACCAACCATAACCATCTACAACTAACCACAACCAGCAATAACTAACTACAATTAACTACAACAAGCCATGACTAATTACAACCAACTACAATCAACCATAACCATCTACAACTAACCACAACCAGCAATAACTAACTACAATTAACTACAACAAGCCATGACTAATTACAACCAACTACAATCAACCATAACCAGCTATAACTAACTACAACCAATTATAACCAACTACAACCAATTATAACCAACCTAACCAACTACAACTAGCTACAACCAACCGTAGCCAACTACAACCAACTATAACTAACTACAACCAACTATAACAACAACTACCTACAACCAACTATCACAACTTAAACTAACTACAACTAACTACAGTCAACCATAACCAACTATAACTATGTTAACTACTATTAACTGTAGTTAGTTGTAGTTGGCTGTTAACTACAACCAACTACAACTAACTACAGTCAAACATAACCAACCCTACCCTAACTACAATCAACTATAACTAACTACAACGAACTACGACTAACCCTAACCAACCATAACCGAATACGATTTGTGTGTGATGTGTGTGTGTGGGGGGCTTCCTGTCTGCTGTGCTGCTAGTTGGAGGCAGCAGCTCTGGTGATTCATTCTAGTGTCATTAGTTTGTCTCTGGGTTGAACATCTAATAATAGACTAGAGCAAGAAGAGAGAGATCCCTGTGTGTGTGTGTGTGTGTGTGTGTGTAGGGGGCGGTTGGAACAGTTGGTGTGTTGGGAATCTGGAGGTGTGTATGTGTGTTTAAACCAGCTGGAAGAAACATCTGAGAAATTTGCAGTTACTGTATATGTGTGTGATTTATTGTTGTTGTGTGATTTATTGTTATTATATACAAGGAACCATAAATGTTTTCCTCTCAGTTTGGCAATAAATGCAATAGATTTGACTTGAATTAAGTCTCAAACTTACTGAGGCCCAACAGGAAAAAATACAAAAATAAGAACATTAATTAGTCAATACAATTTATTTATTTAATGCAATTAGCAAATATTGAGTAATCTATTATTCGATGGAAGCAAATCGTTCTGTTTGAGAACTTTGCTTCTATTTGATCCAAAATTAATCAAATGTTTAAAACCTAAGGTGGCTACGACTTTAGCCATGTTAGCAGCTAACTGCTAGCTGCTATTCCCTTTGCATTTCTAGTTTAAAATTTTGTGACCCGCAACAGTTTCTAATGTTTTAATGTTTCTAATACTTTTAATGTTTTGAATGTTTTGTGCAATGATTTGGGTCTGCCTGGTGAAAACGGCAAATGTTGCTAAAATTGTCAACCTGTTTTCACATCCTGCTGATTCACTTCTGTTGAGTTTGTTTCTGGAGCGCCAACATGTAGCAAAAATCAAAATAATCAAGTCCAGCTCATAGCCAGTTATAGAGAATCCAGTTCAATTCAGTCACAGTGAATTGAGGTGAAGTTTCCTGGAGGAAACTCAAAACAAACAGGTTGACTTGGAAAAGAAAAACACAAAGCCAGTAGTAACAGAGAACTGAAGTTGGCAACAATAAATTCACCACTTTTCTCAGGAAAATCTGTTAACATTGAACCAGGAATACTTTCTATGAGAAAAGAAAAGAAACACTGACCAAGTTGAATCTGAGCTAGGAGAACTTTCTATGAATAGGAAAACAACTTAGAATGAATTTATTCCTTTGATAAAGCCAAAGGTTAGGTTCAATAATTAAACTTAATGGGTTTTTTAGATCAAATTAACAGCTCAAGTAAAGGAAAGAAATGAGGAGTTTAATGTGTAAAATGGAAATTATATGTTTTATTTGGAACTGCAGATGAATCTCTTTCCTCTGGTGACAAAACAAAAAACGGCCTTTTGCTCATTAATCATCGTTTCATTTGTTTAAACGGTTTAGATTGAATTCGGTTCTGGTTTGGATCCAGTTTGGATCCAGTTTGGATTCGATTCGGTTCCGTCTCTGTCAGGTCTGAGGATAAAATCTGGTTTTGCTGTCTCAGCAGTTTGAATCAAAGGAACAGTCCAAGTTTCTCCAGGATGAAGTCAGTGACCATCAGCAGTCGGTGCATTTAGAGCTGCTCTATCATCTCATTGATTAGTCTATAGATTATTTTGATGATTAATTGATTAGTCAGATGTTTCATGTTTGGAACAATATTAGACATCAATTAGATGCAAATAAATAAAGAAATGTAATTTATTTTTTAAATAATGAACCAGGTTACAGACTTGACTAAAGTCCCAAAGGATTAGAGGCCCAGCTGATATTTCTCAGCTAAAGTCCAGGTTGGAGTCCTTGTCAAACAGCGACTAAAGTCCCAGAGGGTTAGAGGCCCAGTTGTTTCAACTAAATTCTACAAGAGAGGTGTTTCTAGAGCCCCTCTTTCAATGAAGAAACCCCATAAGGGAGAATCCTCACATTGATAGGAAATTCTTTGTTGATAAGTAAAAATGAGCCATTAGACAGTTTAAAATCAAACGACTGGAAGTCAAAGATCAGGATCTGCACCAAGTAAAACATTTAGATAAATGGATGACAAGTTATAAATTTGACAGCCGTCTAAATTAATGTTTTGATTGTTTATTCTATGTTGCATGACTTTGTGTTTTTTTGTTTGTTATGATGTAAAGCACTTTGAAATGCCTTGCTGCTGAAATGTGCTATACTAATAAAACTTGATTTGATTTGATTTTTCAGGCCTAACTGCGGCATCACAGGGTCAAACCCTGACCTTATGATCTTTGCCCCATATCACCTCTTTGCTAGAGCCCATTAAAATCCCGAAAAGAAAAACATTTTATTGCCCAAATGCATTTGATTGTTGAGTTTTCATCTAAAATCCAAAATGTATATTTTTGTTCAATTTTGGCTTCATAACTCTGAATGTGTTTTTTCAGTAATCTGTCTTTTTTGAGTCAGCTTCAGTTAACCATGAATTTATTACTGAATTAGTCGAATATTAATAATAATCTGATTAATCGTTCAGCCCGAGAGGATTTGAAAAAGAGACGTTAAATGATCTCTCTGCACGCGCGCACACACATGCAGACACACACCCCTGCGTGCAGTCAGAGGAGTGTGTGCTGACGAGTTTGAGGTAGACGCTGATGCTTTACTAGAATAATTTCCCCCAAATTTGACTTTTATTTATTTGTTTTTCTGCACAAAAAATAGTTTTCCAATGAAATGTCTGACATGATTTCATCTCCTTCTTCTGTTTCCGTTTTATTCACAAATCTTTTGATTTACTTTCTGATTGGGGAGTAAAAACACAGTTTCCCAGAATCCCTGCATTAAATCTGAAGACTTAAATTAAAAATGTGCAACATGAAGCGAGAACATTTCTAAAAGCTGAAAGCTTTTCCAGACACATTTGCTCTGGCAGCATCATGCGTTACTTTGCAGCATCATTTGATGTCACAGTGGATATTTGCATTCAGTTAATTTAGCAGCAATTCTTTATACTGGAACAATTATTCTGATAAAAATAAATCTGCACTGAAGCCTCTGAATATGATACTAAAACTGCAGATAACAACTTTTCAAATGTTTTTTAAAGGTCTTGAAGTTGCAGCATCTTTCCTGGATCATTTGAAGCAAAAGACGAATCTGCAGCTAAAACTCAAAACTGTTATTTTATTATTAATTTATTAATTATTGGATAGCAAAATGTGCATAATACATTTTTATTTTTAATTAATTGATTAATTCATTAATAATTTCAGCTCCAGCTGAGTATTTAATGTTATTGCAACTAGGGCTGAAACAATTCCTCCAATGATTCGAGTTCCTCGATTATTAAAATTCCTTGAGGAAAATGTATCCGTCTGGAAGCTTCGTTAATTTAAGTTTTATTATTTAGCGCGCCTGTTCCGGCCGGGTTGTTATTCCCGTTGCACAGCGCCCTCACTTCCGCCTAAGTTGTTGACGAAAGCTAAGTGTTAGCAGCATAACGTCTAGTTTTCAAGTGTTTTTATCGTTTTTCGGGGAACAATAAGGATCCTTAAAATGACGGAAGGCGACAGCTTTTCTCCTCCCGGAGCCGCGGCGGGATCATTTCTCCAGGTGAGCGGGTGGGCTGAACATGGCGGCTAAACATGGCGGCTGGTCTGTAGTTCATCCTCAGTGTCAGTGTGGCTTTACGGACGAACCGGAATATTTATTTCATTATTGGAATAGTGACGTCACATAGCTGGTAGACGAGTTTCTGTGATGAACGAAGGTGTCAAATTGTGTCGCTAACATGAACACAAAGTTATAAATGCTGGGAAAGGTCAGAATTCGAAGCTACGAAGCAGAAGTTGGTTTCCGATTCGGAAAATGGCTAAAGGGCGATTCCACCACATTTTTTCACTACCTTCCACATCTTTAATCGACTCTAGTTTAAAAACTCCAACACATAAACTCTTCAAACCTAGACTGTGTTATTTTTAAGTAATAGCAGAATATTTTAGCCCATGTTTTGGATTTGTGAAACCTTTATTTGATTTGTGAGACTTCACTTAACAGACCCTGCAGAAGATCAGCCATCGCCATCTACAATAACTCTTTGAAGAACAGATTAGTTATACCAACATTTAATTTCCCTTTGGGGTTAATAAAGTGGTTTTGAATAGTAATTGAATTTGAATTTGAAAAAACAAAACTATGTAGAACAAGTGTGAACAGTACATTTTAGTGATGTTTCGCAAATCACGTAAAAGTTCCACAAATCCCAAACATGGATTAAAATATTCTGCTACTACAGCAGAATGATCCAGGTTTTTCATGCTTAAGGATTTTTTTAACATGAATCCAAAATGTCAGTTTGTTTCTCAGTAATTTATCTTAAAACTCCAATCATATCCTTCTTTTGATGATAATTTTTGTTGATTAAAATTGAAAACATTTCACAGGTACTTGTGTTGGTATTTTCTTAAGAAATTCTTGGTAAATTTCACTTTGAATTTTTAAAACCTTTAATTGTAAAAGTACTGAAATGTATTTATGGTTTTATTGCAGAGATGAGCGATCACTGTTTGCTTCTCTAAACTAGAAGATTAAATGAAAATGGCTTCAGTGTTTTGTAATATTCAATTGTTGGCTCAAAAGGTTAAATTTCAAATAATTAACATCAAGAACAGCAAAATTTCCTACCAGGGGAGCAAAAGCTTCAGATTTAGACCATGATAATGTTCATTTTTAGCTTTAATTTCAAAACAAATCCAGATATTCGGATGAAATTCAGGTTTTCACAGATTTATTTAGTTTATTTTGTTATATGGAGGGAAATTATTCAGATTTGACTGAAAGCTTCCACACATGCTCATTTTTTACTTCTAGGTTTTGTTAATTCGTTCAGAAAACAATAATGGACAATAATCTCCCAAATTAGATCATTTTGTCTGAAATAACAAAAATGTTTTTGCAAAATGAAGAAACCAGAAACCAATGAAAAATTAACAATAAAATATAATAAATATTTTATATTGAAAAGTCAGACTTGTTTGTCATTGAGTTGATTTAGTGCTGCTGTAACAAAAGGCTCATTATTTTTAAACATAATTAACAATTCGTTGAGGAATACGGTTAATTAGTGTGATAGTTGAAATCAGTTCTGATGTTTTGGTCGTTTTTTAACAAAATCACTTTTGATCCCATAAGTGAAACTGGGTGAATATTACCGTATTTCCCAGACTATAAGTCGCAGTTCTTTTCATAGTTTGGCCGGGGGTGCGACTTATACTCCGGAGCGACTTGTGTGTGAAATTATTAACACATTATCATATCATATCACATATTATTTTTCACACTAGAGGGCACTCTAAGCCTGTGTTGATAATATGTGTGGTAGAAGCTACGTCTGGAGTTAGCGGAGTTGTTTACAAGCGACACCAAAGATGAAGATTTAGTGATTTGGAGTGACACGGATGGTTTGGTAAACTTGTTAGCATATTATTTATACTATAGTTATCAGAATAACTCTTAATATGTTATGTTAACATACCAGGCACGTTCTCTGTTTGTTGTTCATGCGTCGTGTAACATTAGCATACCATACAATTATTCAGCCTTTTTGTTGCCTCTATTCTATTTTTATTTTAAATTGCCTTTCAAGATGACATGTCTGTTCTTGGTGTTGGATTTTATCAAATAAATTTCCCTCAAAAATACGACTAATACTCCAGTGCGACTTATATATGTCTTTTCCTGCTTTATTATGCATTTTATGGCTGGTGTGATTTATAGTCCGGAAAATACGGTAATGTGATTCTTTTTGTGCGCCAACATTTCGGCTTCAGGACTTTTGGAAAAAACTATTAATGTTTTAAGTTTTAAATATTTTGTTACGACACTAATATGTTTAACAATAAGAAATGAATAATGGACAATTATTTTAAATGAATAATTACATGTGTTTTTTTCACCTTTGTCTCTGAATGTGTTCCACCCTGCTAGGGACATTTACATCAAATAGTTAAACATGTACATTTTGATAAATAATGACTTTTTCTTAAAAAGAGTATACTGTTAATACCTCAAACTACTTTGCAACACTATTCAATCATCTGAAATTTTTATTTTACTTAAATTGATTACTTTTCAAGTTAATTTGAAACTTTTCTAACTAATCTACCTGTAGCTCTTGATGTGCTCAACATTTAGCTAGCTAACCTTTAACAGAATAACAAACCTTCAACAGATTTTATATATATAAAATAAATTCCCTTCTCCCCCACCGCGGTGGTTCCTACCCTCTGAGCTCGGGTCCTCTACCAGAGGCCTGGGAGCTTGAGGGTTCTGCAGTATCTTTGCTGTGCCTAGAACTGCACATTTCTGGACTGAGATGTCTGATGTTGTTCCTGGGATCTGTTGTAGCCACTGCTCCAGTTTGGGGCCCCGAGGGCCCCGATGACCACAGGCACCACTGTGGTCTTCACCTTCCAGGCCCTCTCCAGTTCCTCCCTGAGGCCCTGGTATTTCTCCAGTTTCTCGTGCTCCTTTTTCCTGATGTTGCAGTCACTCGGTATTGCTACATCCACCACGACGGCTTTCCTCTGTTGTTTATCCACTACAATGTCCGGTTGGTTGGACCTTACCATTTTGTCTGTCTGGATCTGGAAGTCCCACAGGATCTTAGCTCGGCCATTCTCCACCACCTTTGGGGGTGTTTCCCACTTTGATCTCGGGGCTTCCAGTCCATATTCTGCACAGATGTTTCTGTACACTATGCCTGCCACTTAGTTATGTTGTTCCATGTACTCTTTCCCTGCCAGTATCTTGCACCCTGTTGTTATGTGCTGGACTGTCTCAGGGGCCTCCTTGCACAACCTACACCTTGGGTCTTGTCTGGTGTGGTAGATCTGGGCCTCTATTGCTCTGGTGTTTATGGCCTGTTCCTGGGCGGCCAGGATGAGGGCCTCTGTGCTGTCCTTGAGTCCAGCTTTTTCCAGCCATTGGTAGGACTTTCTGATATCAGCCACTTCAGTTATTTGCCGGTGGTACATCCCATGTAGGGGTTTGTCCTCCCATGATGGTACCTCCAGCACCTCAGCTTCTGTTCCCCATGTCTGAGACATTCACTGAGCACATTGTCTGATGAGGCTTTGTCCCTGATGTATCTATGGATCTTGGATGTTTCGTCCTGGACAGTGGTTCTCACACTCACTAGTCCTCTGCCTCCTTCCTTGCAGCTCGTGTACAGTCAAGGTGCTGGATTTGGGGTGGAACCCTCCATGCATTGTTAGTAATTTTCGTGTCTTAACATCTGTGGCCTGTATCTCCTCCTTTGGCCAGCTAATTATTCCTGCAGGGTATCTGATTACTGGCAATAGCTGTTTATTGCCTGGATCTTGTTCTTGCCATTGAGCTGGCTTCTCAGGACTTGCCTTATTCGTTGGAGGTATTTGGCTGTGGCTGTTTTCCTTGTGACCTCATCGAGGTTGCCATTTGCTTGTGGTATTCCCAGGTACTTGTAACTGTCCTCTATGTCTGCTATTGTTCCTTCTGGGAATTATATATATATATATATATATAACTTGAAATTCTGTTATCAATATTTTTAATACTTTCTGTGCTCCCAGTGAAGAGTGTAAATCTGAGTCGGGATAATCAAGTTTTAGTTTCCATAGTTTTTCTAAACTAGAGAAAAAATGTCCGATATCGCCTGAGGATTTCTGAGCTTTTTCCCAACTCTTCGGCATTTCAGGCCATTTCTTCATCCTCCTGCTTTAACTAGGACGTCGCAGGTCAGATGCTCAGCTTCAGCAGCAAGGTAGAGTCACAGGGATGTATTGAGAGCATCGCCATGGCAGCGATCCAGAGCAGAGATGCAGTCCAGAACTCAAAGTGGATCTGCAGGGACGATTTTCTCTCTTCGTAGCAGGAAAAAAATCAGACCATCCAATAAAGTCCCACTTGCACCGTCTAAGAATGAGTGACCTGGTTTCCAGCTGAACTAGTTTCAAACACAATACACACTGCCGCATCAGAGTCACTGTACACAGAATCAAACAGCTGAAGCTCATCTGTCATGGAACCTCCCAGTTAAAATCCCTCGTACTGAATGGAGTGAAGGTAAAGAACGCTGACATGAACAGGAGGCTGACGGCTCGTTAAATGGAAGTCCTACTTTCCCTGCTGCCATCTGTCGCTCCGCTGGCTTTAATCAGAGCAACATCCAGCCGGGATATCTGCTCTCCCTGGAGAAGTTCATCCTCTGAGGCTTCCACTCTTTCTCGAGCAGCTTGAAAAACTCAATCACTTTGTGTGGTTCAACATCTTCATAAAGTATTACTCACGTTTTTTTTTTGTACTTCCATTTCAGTCTCAACTCTTTCTACAAACATCTTTAAAAAATACCGGGCTGTTTTTGGGAAGTAAGTTATTATTTTTTAAATGAGCCGTTTCAAAAACCTCTGGAAAATAACATCACAAATCAGCAGGCTCTGCCCGTTACCTAGCAACCGCAGCCAAGCCAGCCCGTTACCGAGTGACCCCGACTGATCTCCATCATTTTTATCCAGCTGGTTTTCCTGCTGTATGCTCTGTACAATGGCTGCTGGAAAAGTCAAGAGTTTAGTTGTTGACTTGTTACATACTGGTTGGTTGTGCAGGAGGCTCCACTAATGCTTTTCAAAGATGCACGTCTGCTTGTAATGTAAGAGTGGGCGTGGCCAGCAGCAGCTCTAGGACCCTACTTCATACAAACTGGATAAATCGGTTGTCCCATTAACGAAAATTGCGACATTTTGTTTGCGTAGTCATCCCGCCTGCTGACCTCGACACAGGGTCGGGTTGGGTCGGGCACGGTCGGGTCATTTCATGTGTGGCTCGTTTCTATGACTGTATTTTTGGTGTTTTAATCATGAAAAGCACTTTGACATGCCTTGTTGCTGAAATGTGCTACACAAAAACACTTGATTGATTGATTGTGTGAAGCGTTGTTTGACGTGTCAGAAGTTTGCTGCGTTTTGCAGGAAACTCCGTCAGACAGTAACATTGATGTTTGTCTTTAGCTGCTTCCACGCGGCTCGGTGGAGCAGCTGGTGACTCTGCTGCCCTGCAGCTAGAAGGTCCTGGGTTTGATTCCCAGGACGGGATCTTTCTCTCGCCCTTTGACCTCTTTACCCCACTAAGATGAGCTGGATAATGGACAGAATAATTTCTAACGTGATGAGGGAGTTATTCACTAAATAACTATGATACAAATGCGATTGTTAATAATTCATAACTTCTGGGTGGAGATTTTTACGTTGTATTTCACAGAGGAGGCTGACATGAAGTGTGGCGCGGGGGCGGATGTGGCGTTACGTTTAGCGAAGTGGGAGCTAGGTGGGTTTGGGTGGGGGTGCACCATTGTGATCAGATTGAAGCCTGACAGTTTTGTTTTCAAATGTGAATTATTATCTAAATTTTTGTTTTAGCAGGAAGTTGGCAAATAATTATTTTCTTGGTTTATATCTGATATTGGAGTCTACCAGCTTTTACTTAATGCTAGGATGATGATGACTTCTGCTATTGGCTCCACGGATATTTACTAGAGGTGGGCCGATCAATCGGCCGGCCGCCGATCATAATCGGCCAATTTCTGTGAAAAAGCGTATGATCGGAGATCGATCACCGTCTCTTTTTGCCGATCACCAAATCCGATCACCTGTATCTCCCTTCTCGGCCTGCAGCTGGCCTCCTGCTTCCTTCTCGCTGCGCAGCAACAAATCCTGTAGCGAGAAGCTTTAGCGCTCTGACGTTTGCGTGTTGCGGCGGAGAAGTGAAGCTCGTCACGATGCATCACAACGAATCTAATGTGACATTTCAAAAACAAGAACTTGATTGATTTGGCTCATCGAGGCTCAATGCAGGAACAAAAGTCAGCAGGTTGAGCAGTGCAGCTACCGACACTCGGCGGATTAGCATCACGTCAGAAAGCTAAACAAATAACCCAACAATAATTCAAGGAGTGAGACGCCGGTTCTGTTGGACCGCCGCCACTGGTGGGGATATTTCAGACGGAGCCACTGAACCTGCAGACGGTGAACTCTGACCCCGAGAGCTGAGAGCCACAGCAGGAACTAAAACAGATTTTAGAGACGTATTAAAATATGTGTGTTATGTCTAAATTAGGTCAATTTATTGCCAGATAACATAATATCATTTATACCTAAACCAGGTGATGGGCAGAGATCGGCCTAATGGATCGGAGCATCCCTGATATTTACTGTTTTGAATTTAAGGAAAGTTTAAAATGAATTACATGCACATTTATAAAAGATTGGTTACGTAAAATATGAACAGATGTCGACTAAACACTATAATATGCTGCAGTTATTTTGTAGGTTGTTTGAAATTCTGACTGTTTTTCCATAGTTAACAGTTTACTAAAAGTAGCCTGAGCTAGCTGTGATAAAACCTTATTACATATTTATAAGGCATGAGACTCTCCACAATTTAACATATTTAAATTATTATACATCATAAAGTGGAGAATCTGAAGGACACAAACTTTGTTTTTAAAAGTCAAACAAGTTTAATCTGATCAAAATATGTACACTGTAAAAAAAATCAGTTACCACAAAATCTATATTTTAAAAATTCTTGATTCATTTCTCTCCAACTGTTAAACTTAGCATGTCAATGGTAACATAGCATGTTAACATACTATCACACCAATGCCGTCTCGACATTTTTAAGAAAACATAATAATGTTAGCATCTATGCTAGCATGCTAATGCTATCTTGATCTTACCAGTGAATTTCTGTTGGATTATTTGTACATTTGTACCCTAACTACTGCTTTGTTATGATATAATTACTGATTTTCATGTATAGTTTGTATTTTTATACATTATAATAAACGTTGTGCTGCAGTTACTGCAGCAGTCGGTGCTTGTAAGATGCAGCACATTGAATGAGTGGAGCAGGTAAGGACAGATTTGTTTCATAATACTTTATGTAAGTGTTTGAAGACAGATGAATTAATTATAATTTACTCTCCTGTGAGTAAGAAAGAGAATCAGAAGACGTTTCAGCTAAGGCTGCTGTGATCCAGGCTGGCAGGAGAATCGCCACAGTCAACAAAACTATTTGCATAAAATTACAATATCAAACTTAAATATTCACATTAGTCACACACATCTTTCAGCCGTGGCTCTGAATGGAGAAATCATTTTTGAAGAAAAATTATTCTCCATTCTTGTGAAAAGCAAGGAACATTAAAACTTTTCCGCTGTCCTCCGAACGATCCATGATTGTCATGATTTGGTCCTGTTGGCCCAAACTGGCAGGAAAGACGAGCAGCCAGTGGCAGATCATGCAAATACGGGGAAACATGCAAACTCTGCACAGACTGAGAGCTTTGCTCCTAAAATAGCAAACAGGTTCAAAAAGGTAGGCCACTGCTGCTGAAAATGTACATTGAGGGCAGCCTATCGATAAACAGAGGAAGTAAAATACTTCTAAAACGCCTGTTTTTTGTTTGGATTTAAATCCTGAACTTTGCAAGTTTGAACTGTAGTTTCACTCAGATGGCTTCATCTGAAGTAAACTATAAGCTTAAAACTCTTAGTGGCACAAATCTGATTCTATAGAGGTGGTAAAATGAATAAATGCTGTTGGTTTGATGGTGGGACTCAGGAGACCTGTGAACAGTTTCCCTTTGTGGTGTCACTCGAGACATTTGCAGATTTTATCTTACTAATTTACAACAAAATGAACTAAAAAGTATGATGGTGCGTTTATATATGACAAACTATATTTAAAGTTAGTTTCGTTGATTTCACTAAAACGTTGACCAGCAGCTTCAACCTGAGACTTAAAAATGATTTTTGTGTTTTGTTCAGTGGGTATGTGCAATAAATTGACAAAATCTGAACTAAATGTGGCGTTGGTTTGTAAAGTAAAGTATGTTGACAAGAATAAACTCTTGTGAACATCCTCTTTGAGGATAAAACATTTCATAAATGTAACAAACTGTGTGCTACAGGTGCAGTTATGTGAAATTTAATTGTCAAATATAAAAGACCTTTGTTTAGTCCTCTCTTGCATATTGACAGAAGTGTCAGAAACCAAACTGTTTATGGATTAATATCAAGGCAGAATAAATATTTGACATATCAAAACATCTGCAATTTTCTCTGCTTTAGTCATATTTTATAGAAATCAGACAATGACTCTATGCGGAGCGATGCTAGTGTAGCGGCTAACATGTTGATGCACCAAGAACATCAGATGTTTCATACCACACCTGTTCAGGTGTTCATACCACCTCATACCACAGGTTCATACCACAGGTTCAGTCAAAGTGTAGTTAGTTTGCCTAGAAAGTCCAGTCCAGTTGGTGTGAACGTTAATTGACCTCTGACCTCTGGTGCTCCGAACCTCGGTCTGGTTCGGTTTAAATGTGAACACCAAGCGGACCAGAGAGCGCTCCAAAAGCAGGAAGTGGACTACAGCGCAGGGCATTCTGGGTAACCAAAGCCAACGTGTTAGCCTAGCGCTAGCAGCAGAAATGGCTCCTGGTCTTTAGCTTAGAGAGAAATCCTCCAACACTAAAATCTGACGCCTCCATCTTGTTTCCATCTGGTGAAGCAGGAAGTTGCGCTCAGAGTCTTCAGAGGTTTTTGTGTCGTTTCCTTCAGTGGTTGTTGGTGCAGCGCCCCCACAGGCCAGGAGGGGAACAGGTTGGTTAGGGTCAGAACCACAGCAGCTGGAGGTGGAGCAGATGTTCTGGTTCCAGTGGAACCGGGTCGACCCGACTGAAGGAGGAAAAACATCCATATGCAGCAGGTTTGTTTGTTACTGTCCCTCACTGGGTTTTTCCAGCAGTGGCTCACAGTGAAGTCTCTAAAACTGGCATAATTACTTTCAGCTCTGGAGAGACCCCATTTTTGGAAGTGCAGTGACCTTCAAAGTGTGCAGTGTCCTCCTTTCTTTCTCACTGCATTACGGCCACTTTAACCGATGCTGCTGCTAAAGCTGCAGCTGCTGCAACTCCACAGTGCCGGGAGTCTTTGTTCACACAATGTACCCATAATTCAAACGATGAGTCATGTGTCTGTGGCAGGTGTAGTGAATGCAAAGCAGTTCGGATCGCGCTAGAGGCCAGAATCCCTGCCTGACCTTGCAGAAACAGTTTCAGCTGCCTGACAGCAGCATGCAGGAGGATAAACCGCTTAACACTGCATGTATCATCAATTTTAATTTAAATTCATTTTAATCTAATTTTTCTGAAGCTGTAAATTTCGATGCAGCATACAGAGAAATAAAACTCATTTTCCTTTTGTGTTCAATGAGATTTGAGTCTGGTTGTTTTCTTGACCAGCAATTGCCTGGTCAAGAAATTCTCTTGTCACACGGAGAATAATCGGCGTTTCACTGCTGCTCACTTAGTGAGGCTCTGTTCAAAATGCTCTTACCCAACCGGAGCCTGTGGTCTGCAGCTCCATCAGGGGGAATCCCTGATTCTGCAGTAACAATGGAAATGTTGTTCAGGGTAAAAAGAAAAACCGCTTTGGCTTTAAAGGTTCCCTTTTATAGACGTTCTTATCGTAGAAACTATTTCTATATCCAGAGTCCAGCCTCTTTTTATTATTCATCTACTTTTCCATAGAGAGAAACAAAAGGCGGAACGCATTGAGCTTTACCCACACAAGGAGCCTCGGACGTCACAGGTTCGATTCCCCACCTGATGACCTTTGCCCCTGCTCTCCTGACCGACTTTTCTGTCTGACCGCTCTGAAATAAAAAAAGCTTCTAGAGTGAAAAAATCCTTTATAAAACGAAGGAACAATTAATTTGTTCCTCCTCCAGCTACTGTGGTTCTTCTAAACAAACTGAAATGATTGTAAATGAATTGGTCTTTGGCCTAAACAAAACATGGTCGCCACATTTATTTCACCAAATCATTCTTTGATAATCAGATTTCAGTTTGATCAGTTCTGCCTCTTCAGGGTCGCTGTCACTTTAAATCCAAACAAGCTGCTGCTGGCCACGCCCCCCCCAACTCAGCATTACACTGACAGACAAAATGGCTGCCAACAGATGAACAATTACATTGAAAAGCATTAGTGGAGGCTCCTGTACAACCAACTAACCTGCAGCAAGTCAACAAGTAAACTCTTGTCTTTTCCAGCAGCCATTGTACAGCAGCAGGAAAACCAAACACTGGAGATCAGCTGGGTTGCTAGGTAATGGGCTGGGCTTGTTGCTAGATAACGGGGCTGCCTGTCGAATGTGACTTAAAACTCGGAAGGTTTTTCAAACGACTCGTTTTCCAGACAGCAAAAAACTTATTGCCAAAAAATGACTGCATGTTGTTTTAGGCAGTTGAGACACAAGTGAAGAATAAAGACGTAAATTTTACAAAACAGATCCTCTTTAAATATTGAAGTAGTTTAGAATCTAGAAGCTGCCATGCCTTAGTTTTATTTCTCTCCTGTCTGACATGAGAAAACGTTGAAACTGAAGGACGTTCCAGCGGTGGCGCCCCCTGCAGGCCGCCGCCTGTCCACCAGCGGTCCAGCCGGTAGGTTGCGTAACGCAGCCCGAAGGTTTGGTAGGATTCTCCACGCTGCACAGCCTTTCTGCGGAGGCTGATCTGGAATCTGACTGCAGCAGACTCGGAACCATTTCAGAAACATGACACATGCAAAGCTGCGCCTCGTCTTCCTCACTCTGTGCCACATTTAAAGTCTCTGTTGTTGAAGCTGTAGACTGTGCCTACACACCAGGCCAGGCTGCTGAAAGCTGCTCTGAAGGTTTTCTCCTTTCTAATTGTATGTGGGACGAGCCGCGCCTCTCGCAGCTCTTCGTCTCTAAGTGGACGTCTGCGGTCCCAGCGGCTCCTTCGTTTCCGCGCCGTTTCATGCTCAGAGTTACATCACAGCGGCTGTGAAGCGACCTGAGGTTCGCTCAGGTCGCTGGGTAGAACACGCGCTCTCCTCGCTGACATCTGGGCAAATCACGTTGCTCAGGTTTTACCGTTTAGTGCCGACAGGCAGCACATCAGCTGGACGCCACGTCTGTTCTGCTCATTTTATGGCTTATTTCTTGTCATAAATAACAATGATAAAGTTGGATTTATCTTTGTGGTAAATTCCATATGGTTGCTTAAATCAAATCCTAAAATGTGAATCTTCAGCTCAAATATTTTAATATTCCAGCTTAATGTTTCCTTTTTGCTTCATCATGGAGGAAAAAACTTTGTGGATTTTTCACAAAGTCGACTGTGTGTGTAGCCGCGGGAAATGTAGCTGTGTGTGTGGTAAAAGAGGGTGTGTGACGATGTGGGTGTAGTGTGACGGGTGGGTGGTGTGTGTGTGCGTAGCGTGTGTGCGTGTGTGTGTCGGTGTCTTGTGTGTGCGGGTGGTTGTGTGTCGTTGGTGTGTGTGCGGGGGTGTGTGTGTGCGTGTGTGTGTGTGTGCGGGGGTGTGTGTGTGCGTGTGTGTGTGTGTGGGGGGGTTGTGTGTGCGTGTGTGTGTGTGTGCATGTGTTTTGTCTGGGGTTTTATTCATGTATTTGTAAATGAGTCGACAGATTCATGTGCTCTTGTTAAAATCAAGACATTAAATCTTGTCGTCTTCAATCGTTCATTTTCTATGAAATGAATCTTAAATTTATCAGAATAAATTTAAAGATGCAGTTACAGATGAAACCCGTTATAAATAGAAATGTTTTTTAATTTCCCCACAATGACTCTACAATCATTGTTATCTAAAAAGATTGAATTAAAAGTTCTTATCATTTCAACGCTGCTGCAAAAATATCGTGTTCAATCTTTAAGTTCATGTCGCCGCAGGAGGGATTTACATCATTTATACATTTATTCATTTTGCAACATGCGAACCCTCAGTGAGGCGGCCATGTTGTAGTTCCTCCGTTTTGTTTTTGTTACGATTAAACTAGATGAGCTGAGGCTGCTTCGATCTCAGCAGCAGGAGCTTTTGTGAAGGCTACCCAGCTTTTATTTTGGTAGTCCACTTCCACAGTGTGTGTCCTACACATTTGGTTGTGAGCTAATTGTTTAGAATAAATATTTAACTTGTTAATTAGTTAGCTAAGCTCAGCATTTAGACTCAAACTAAATATTGAGTTTGAAACTGAATCTGATTTTATTTTATGAAAATAAGACTTGGAAAAATAAAGTTCCTTTATGGCTAAATAACCCAAATTAATCTTGACTGTGTAGCTTTATAAATGCCTCCCCTTAAGATTATTAAAAACATTTAATAACCAACAAATATAAACAAATAATACAAAATGTCATTTTCAAACAGACCCGGCCGACAAAGAACCGATATGAACATTTGAAAGTGTATTTCTGATATGGCCGATAATCAATATCAGGCTGCTGCCTGATGACCAAACCAAGAATTGGTTTAGCTTTAGCTTGTTTTGTTTCATGTTTGCCAGCAGCAATAATCAATTAATCACATCCGCTGGATAAACTCCAATCAGGCTGATGGTGTGAAGGTTTGCTTCTATTTTTATATTTTTCCATCATATTTTTATTCCCTGATGTATAGCTTTGATTCTTTCATGTTTAAGAAGTCCATTAGTCTCCATGGCAACAATTCAGCTGCTTGGACCTAGCCCCGCCTTCAAGGCACAGCCCCTCCCCCACTCAGCTCCTTTAGACTAGCCAGAAGCAATTAGCAAACATCTGGTGGAACTGCTGAGCTCATTAGCAGCTGCTGCTCAGAGCAACTTGACACACCCACACCACACACCCACCCACCCCCGCACACACAATTTTCTCAACAATATAAAAACCAAACCGAAAACCAGAGCAAAAGCAGTAAAAACGTTGAAGGGTAAATAGAGGAGCCATGTTGGGACGACTTCCTGGAGGTGGAGCTTCAGGAAGAGCAGGAGCTTCTTAAAGAGACAGTTTTAATTTCAAGGAGTTAAATCAGGAAGTCAAATGTCTCAAAACTTTACCAAGTATTTGACTTGCTTCTGATGCAATTATTTTATTGAACTAAGACAAAACTAAGTCACAGGTAATTTTTCATCAAGAAACAGGAGTTTGTTTCACATCAGTAGTTTTCTTAATTTTAAGAAAGAAGTTCTAACTTCTCATTTTTCTGATGTTTTAAGTGAAATAATCTGCCAACAGAACCAGAACTTTTTAAATCAATATTAATAAATTATTGAAACTCCTGTTGCTTGTAAGTTAGTTTTGTCATATTTCAAGCTAATGAAGATATTTGCCTGAAAACTAGATCAAAAATAGTAGTAAGATTTTGTGTTTTTGCAGCGTCATATTTGATATGTGTAACATTTATCTGATTGTGCTATGAAATGGCTTCTGTGCCTGGAAAATATAATGCTGCCCCTCTAATCTCTGTGATGATGATGGGATCTATTGTCTAATAGAGCCTCAAAGCTTTCGGTCCGTCCAGTCGTTTGTATCTGGACGCCTCCGCCTGGTGGAAACAGAAAGAGGGGGAGAAACAAAGAGTTTTACCCTCGGCTGTGCAGAAAAGATGCAACTATTTGTTGATTTCCGGCTCAGTAGAGGCGGCTTCAGCGGATCCCTGCTGCTCTCCATCAAAATGCCAGAGAGCCTTGTAACAGACCAAAGCGCCACATGGTGTGTGTGTGAACCAAGGAGACAAATTAATTCATCAAAGTCATTTAAGAAACATTTTGGACAGGAGGTGGAGCAGAAAATGTCACAATTTGAGGTATTCCTGGCACAGAGTTTGTTATATAATCCTCTCATGCCCTCTTGAGAATATTGTGTTCACATAACACTAATTCAACATTTCATTTGGAAATAGGCTTGGAAAAAACGGCTGGTAACAGCCTGAAGCTTTTCTCTCTGATGCTTGGAAAAAAGGCAGCGGTGCCTTTTAGGCCGGATCTGAGGAATGCCGGCGATCGGGGAACGCCGGCCAAACGGAGCCGAGCGAGTTCCCGTGGATCTCCTCTCTCACCTCCACTTGGCTCAGAAAAGGGTCAATATTTAGAATAATGAAGTGGGAGCTTGTTCTGATCTGGCAGCAGGAGGAGCGACGCTGCCGACTGTCAGTCACTTTCCTCTGCGTTGCGATGGAAACAACCTTGCTGCTCCGCTGCGGGGCTAATTCTGTAGAAGAGAGGAAGCTTGAAGAAAAATCTGCACGCATGAGTCATCTGCTAACACGTTCAGCCAGAGCCTGGGTACGATCGCTACGCCGCCTGGCAGAGCGTGACTGCAGCTTCACAACCGCTTAGTTCTCATTCTACTCTAGTTTGATTTTGCTGGGACTTTGTCTAATTACCTTAGTTTCCAAAGTTTGTTTGCTACTTTTTATTAGCTGCTATTAGTTACATATTGCTCAGTTTTAGTTTTTTCATACTAACAGAAAAAGGTCAAATATTGTGATTGTGTGAAAATTGATTAGGTAACCAAAACTCTGACTGTGGACTGTTGTTTCAGCAAATCGTCTGGATTAATCAATTAGTTAAAGTAGTTGACAATTATTTCTATAATCGTTTAATGAAATTATTGTTTCAGTCTGATTGTCGATTCCCGTTGCTGAATAAATGTTGAAATGGATCCGTAAACATCCATCATTACTGCGCTGCTGTTCTGTAATAATCAACATTAATAAAAGTGCTAATAAAAGATTTCAGCAAAATCATCTGAGGAGCTTCGAGAGTCTAACAGATGAAATGATCTGTTTCCTAATTAGCAGAATGTTTCACAGGATTTAATTTAGTGGTGTCGGGAAAATGTTTTCTCTTCTATTAGCAGAAATGTTTTTAAAATGTTTACATAATTATTAGTGTTGGTCTAGCTAGTGTGGTGGGATTACTGTAATTATTACAGGGTCTCACATTTTAATCAAAAAACACTGACAGAAACATTTAGGTTTTCAATTCAAAACCCCTTTTTGCTGCTAAATTATTGAATAAAACTGGATCTGAGCTCAGCAGCAGATATTTATTGTTTTTAATGTTCATCCATCAGATTGGAGCAAAATGTTTCAGAAGGTCTGATCACTCAGAATCGACTGAAATGCGGACTGTAGCCGCTAACATTAGCGTGTGAATGCTAACATTGGGTTTAGCCGCTACTGTGGACACTAACATTAGTTTAGCTGTTACCTGTTAGCATTCAGATGCTATTTTAGGGTAGCACAGTTTTGCTGATATGCTAACTCCTTTTAGCACATCTTAAACACAGCAGTAGTGTTTTCCAGCATCCAATCAGATCGTTTGAAGCAGAAATTACCCTTTGTGGGCCGAGAGAAGACTATTTGTCATCAGTTGCTCCTTCTGTGTCTCTTGTGCGTCACATTTACAGGCGTACCAGAAACACAATACAAAGGTTCTGCTCAGCACTTTTGCTTGTGAAAAAAAAAAGTAGTAATTGGGTTGAAATTTTAAAGTATTAAATTAATTAATGACTAAATTGATTCATCAAAATTAATGCGTTGAAGTTTCCGGCCTGACAATAACTTGGATAAGTTCATGTAAATGCTTTTACATGACTTTATAGCAACGTTTTCAGGTAAACGGCAAAAGGAAAAATTTGAGACAAAATGTTCTGAGATGGACTTTATGAAACTTCATTAAATTTGATGAAACATGAACTGAAAATTTGAGGAAATGGCTGGAAAATCTTCCTTCAAAACCTGTCGGTTAGCTTCATCCGAATGAGCAGTCTGTTCGGAAAACAAAGGAAGCATGTTTGTGCTGCAAACGGCGATGCTGCTGCTATTTATGTTGTTTGTGTTGCTCTTCCTGTGGATCTGCCATGTGTGTCGTTCCGTTTTCTCTGAAGACACCAGAGCAGTGGAAGGTCTGATCGCTGCGGCTGGTTTCCAGTTGAACCAGTCGCAGATTAAGCTCCTCTGTAATCCTCCTCCGCTCCACATGACCTCACTGTGATGCTGCGACCTGCAAAGCCACCATTGGAGCGCCGCGCCATCTCCTTGGCGGCCGGCGGCCAATCGGAGCAGTCGGCTCGGTCTCTGCCCCCCTGTGGTGAACATGCAGGTTTCTATGAATGGAAACATGGAGGAATATCACCGTCTGCAGAGTTTATATACAATCACAATATTTTAGCAGCTCTACTTTAAATGAAAATAATCTCATCATGTTCCACAGTTTTTTTTTAATCCAGGGATTTTGTGTTTTAGCTCCTAGTTGTCCGAATAAAATTTAACCCATAAAATGCCATTAATTATGATTAGCTGCATGAATATCATACAGATAATGCCACTTCAACAGATCCTGACAGTTATCACTTTACATTTAATAATCAGTTTTGCAGATAAAAGTGTTTCATATTTCTTATTTATGCCGTTTAGTTTTTCTGCCTAATAATAAAAAACTCGAGATCAAATCAACAAAATGATTCAGACACAAATTCAACCAGGAAACATTTCCATTTAAATTCTGTTCTAATGTTAAAGTCAATACATTTATTGAAATAAATTGTATGATGTATTTCTATCGGCCTGTGGTTCCGACTAACCAGTTGGTTCTGTACTCAGAACCAGTTCAGAGGCTGACTGGGAATATTTGAATAAACCTCAACATAAAAAATCTAAAGATTAAATAAAAACAGCAAAGCTTTACCTCTAAACTTGATGTTTGTCTCAGAATCAGAACACGGCATTTCGGAGCGGACGTTTCTTCAAGCACAACTTTCCTCTGGGGATCGCCATGGTAACCGCGTTACGGGGGCAGATGCTCCGCTGCCAGCCCTTGACCCAGTTTGAGAATAAATTCAAGGACCTGACAGAACCAGAACTCCAACATCCGTCACTGCAGCTTGGCTCCGACTCTCCATCTAAATATAATAAATATAATAAATATTCATATTCTTACTAACAGGCTTTAGTAACAGATTGTGCTCATAAAAAGTCCTTGGATGAGTCAGAAAAGCAGCGCGACGTTTTCCCGAGACTCAAACTACACTGGTTTTAATCTGCAGCACAAAACTGGTTCTGGTCGGCATCCAGAACCAGAACCAAACCTGGAGAAGCAGCTTTCAGAACACGGCGATATTCACAGCAATAATCAAGTGGGATCAAATGTTTCATTAACGATAGTAGACATAGTTTAACTTTTTAAAATACTGATTCCTGTAGCGACAATTATGTAAAATTAAATTATTCATGAATATATATCTCATCTCAACAGAACTGGCAGAAACCAAACTGTTTATCGATTTATTTTTCAGTTTGAATTGAAACCATATTTAATAGAAATGGGATAATAAACAAATATTTGCACCAGCAGTTCCTGTTGAACGTCCGTCAGTCCTTCCTCTGCCAATTATTGGTTTATTTCAAATTAAAAATACTTTATTGATCCCAAAGCGAAATTAAATAATTGTCAGTCAGTGTCAATTTTAGCAGAATAAAAAGAAATGTAAAAGACAACAGACAAGTTGGACCTGGACCGGCGCTGACCCGCTCAGAGGAAACAACGACCATCTGGATTAATGAGATTCAAACTATTAGAAGTGATTAGTTTATGGATTTACTGACAAGTTTTAACTTGTCAGAATTACAGCTTCAGTTGGAATTAATGTTGTTTTTTGAAAATTGAACGAGAAGCCACCATAACTCTAGAAATATGTCTAACTTGCTGCAGGTCGTATCTACGAAATAATCAGAGCAGTTAGATGTTTGTTTACGGCCTGAAGAAGATTCTCAGACCTCTAACAATATGAGATGTTCATGTTTTTTCAATATTTGTCCCAATTTATTTAGCTACATATCTTAATTTCCGTGAATATGAACCCATAGCAGTTTGATGAAATGGATGGATTGATTGATTGATTGATTGATTGATTGATTGATTGATTGATTGATTGATTGGTGAACTGTGTTCCAGCGGTTGGAGAGGATTGTGATGCAGGTGATACTTGACCCACATTGACCCACATTTACAGTAATATGTCATTAAAACAAAGCCTGATGTTGAGAAACCTAAACCTGTTTTGGTTTACTGAACATTAGAAGATGATCAATTATCTGTTAATCTTGGATCTCTGATAACCCTAACCCTAGTTCTGCTTCATATGTTGATAAAATGATGGAGCTGCAAAGGCAAATAGGTTTTGATGATTTTACTAAAAGTTTGAGGATCGTGAATAATATCTGCAATAAAGTGCAGAAAGTACTAATAATCAGTTCATTCAGTCTCTGGGGAAATGACTAAAGGACGTTTAGATGCTTCTAATCCTTTCATGCATGAATTATGACCATTTGTGTCAGGATTTTTTCCAATTTGTTTTATTTTGTTTTTAAAAAAAGGGTAGGGAATATATTTTGTAAAAAATTGTTTTATTTTTTTTAGGTGATTAATTGCAGTTTTCTCCAAGTACAAAGATGTTATTTGAAAAATCCATCAGCAGTATTGATCTTTGGGGGTTTTCTGGTGTCACAATATTTTTTTTTTACCTGCAAGAGTCAGCAGAAGGAGGAACCGGGTCGGATGCTTTTTTATCTGTCGGCCATATCGGATTTAACAAAAATCATTTTTTGCATTTGTAGTTGATGGTGTATTTTATGACGCCTTAGTGTCTGTGTGCATTTATAACACACAAATCCACAAGAAGCAGGTGGCTTTCAGACAGCTGCCCACTGTAGTGACCTCTGTGCATGAAAGGGTTAATTATTTCTGTCAGTTGATCGTCGGGTTATTTTGTAGTTGCTATAGTTTCCATGGAAATAAGAACATTTCCTGTTACTACTTCAGGCTTAAACTTTTCAAATGCTGTAATGTGTTGACAGAAAGGGAGGAACTTTGATTAGCCGCTAGTTTCAGATTGAGTATCTCAAGTTTGAGTAGCTTTTGTTTGACTTTAAGTTATTAAATAGGAGTAGTTGTCTTAAAATTGACTCACTGTTAGCTTAACTGTCTGCTGCTGTTAGCATAGCTTGTCTATAAACATTTAATTTCACTCTGAGCAAATGTTAGCTTCATCTCTTGACTGCAAATAGCTGTTAGCTTGAGTCTGAGTCATACATGAACATTTCAATCACATGCTTCAAAATACAATCAGTTATCAGCTTCAGGCATGTTGTAAATGCTTCCCACTACTCCACTCAAGCCCATACTAATAAATAAATAAATATGTATTTATGCTCACGTTTGCGTCTGACCTTCCTGTCTCATTTAAAAGCGTCTGCGTATTTAACGATCTCAGCATTATGGATGAAATGAGCTCATTCGGTCGGCTCTGTTGGCAGAAACATGCAGTTCCTTACAGATGTTGAGGCTTAGCGCTGAGACAGTTTTCATTGATTAAACTGGTGATGCAGGAGCCACTGAAGGCCTTTCACATGGATGCAGCAGAATCGCAAAGTGTTGTGCTCAGAAAAAGCGTGTTCATTTATTATTTGGAAATTAAATGCAATGCTGCCTTTGAGGATTCTGCTGGCCTGCCAGGTTTCAAGTAATATGAACCAGAATGAAGTGAAGAGGAAGTGCTGATTAAAGACGTGCTGGTAGTTTCCTGTTGAGGGCGACGTAGCTCTTTCCCACTCGGAGGCCGATACCAACATTTGCCTTCAGAGCGAGTCTGCTGAAACATCCGGTTCCTCTCCACGCCTGTCCAGTCTTTGTGACAGAAACATTTCCAAGCAACTGATTTTGTCGTGGCGATGTGCCCAGGGTGTTCCCCGCCCCTCGGCCAACGGAGACCAGCCCCGTTCAGGCGATTATTGGACGGAGGAATTCATTTGACTTTATTGTAAATGAAATATGTAGAAGATTTCCTTCAGGCAGCTGATCAACACGATGCAGCAATACGTGGAGGAGGGGGAGCTCTGTGTAAAAAAGATTCCAGGAAAATTGTCTCTGGCATCTTAAGACGACTACAGACCAAAAGATGTTTTGATAATCTTGTGTTTGGTACCTGGAACCAGCTGATATTAAAGTCGTTTCATGTTTTTGTCTATTTTCATTCCTTTAGTTTTGTTGCAGTCCAAAATTAATGGCGTCTGGCAACAAGCGAGTTGCTGGACGAGCAGCTCAAGGTTTTATTGTTGCCGTAGCAACAGGGCGAAACTGATTTCTGCCACAGTTTTAACCGTTTTCACGAGTTTAAGATCTGATGCAGTTTATCTGCCTGGTTTTAGTCAGAACAGCAGCAGCAGAACGTCGATTTGTCCAGTTATTGATCAATCATAGACTAAATGATTATTTCAATAGTCAATTCATGTGATTATTGGTTTCAGCCTAGATTGAAGGTAAATTGATTCCACATTCTGACCCGATCAATACCTCACCAATAAACTCCATTGATTGATTGCTTGATAGCTTTATTGATTGATGGATTTATTGATTGGTTGATGGATGGATTTATTGATCGATTGCTAACCTGTCTCTCCACAGTAACTGCCCCTGCTCGCTGGCGGCCGCTCTGGCCCGCGCCACCGCAGACAGCCTGCTCCGGTCCGATCTGTCCATCCAGAACCTCAACAAGGCCGTAGAAGACGGCGCCGACCCGTTGCCACGTGAGTCGCCGGGGAATCGCCCTCTCAAACAAATTAGGTCTCCCTCTCAGTTCGACCCTCACACTCAGCCGCAAACCTCCAGGGCCGCGTCCCACTTCTCCTCTCTGGGTGCAGTAAGTGGGATTTGACCACTAGAGGGCGATAGGAAGCTGAGTCACCGCCGGACGCCGCCGATTCCCTCCTTTAGATCAGCCAATATTTTACTCACATTAATGTATTAATCTGTTTTGTTTCCCTTATGTAATATTGGAAATTCAACAGCTGTAATCTTGAAAATGAAAAGACAAACTATGATGCAACGCTGACATTTTGCAGTGATGTTGTTGCTTCGTTCCAACCACAAACTTCAGAGTTTTGTTCCAGTTCAAAAAAACAACAGAAAATAAATAATCAAAAATGAATATGTGGATATTAAGTACAAATCTGCAACTCATGACGTATTTATTTGTTTACAGCCTCTTTTACGCTGGTGAATCAAAATCTAATTTTCTGTTTGAAGATTTAATTTGTGGAAAATGTGGATTTTTTTCATAGTTCAGTCACATCTGGTTTACAACTTCTGTTTATTGTGACTTTGAATTCAGGTTATATTTAATATTTATTTGTTAGCTTTGTAGGTTAAATATTAAAAATGTTTTATTTGCATTGACTTAATGTAGTTTTTGATTGTTGATTCTATGTTGCATGACTTTGTGTTTATGATGTAAAGCACTTTGGAATGCCTTGCTGCTGAAATGTGCTATACAGATCAAATTTGATTTGATTTGTTAATTCGATGTTTATGTCGTTCCAACACAATCATTTTTCCTTGTGATGAAAAGCAGCAGAGCCGTTGTCAGAAAGTTTTAAAACGCCGGAAGATCCAACAAACAAATGGATCAAAAGTGTTTTTGCTGTAAAGCCTGGAGTCTTCAGACTAGTAAATTATTGTGCAAAATGAATTATTTAGAGAGATCACAACTAAACTATAGATGTGCATTTTGATTATTTGCCAATAATCAAAATGCGATTATTGGCACCTCTGGTGCAAACACCTCAAACTAAACATCCTCTATGGAGTCCCAAAGATGCCAAATAGCAACAGTTGTAGATGTTTTCTTTACCTCCTCCTGCTTTTCAGATACATGTGGAAACTCACAGCTCCACTCGTTTTAAACTTTTCCAGTCTAATGGCAGATAAAATACACCAAAGAAAACCTTTCAAAAAAGATCATGTGGAATTAAGACTTAATGAAAAAAAACTGACCAGCATTGTTTATGGAGTTTTAAAGTTGTTTCTGGGAATAATTTCATGTCTTTTGCAAGTGAGGAGGAAAAGCTTTTCCTGACTCGTTGTGCGTTGGTTGCAGAGATGGAGTCGGTGAAGATGGCGCGGTTGGTTTTTAATAGACTGTTTGAGATTTGCTGCCTGTGGCAGAAGGAGCTGCCGTTCCGCCGCCGCCCGCAGCCGTACTACGAAACGTCCATCCACGCCATCAAGAACATGAGGCGCAAGATGGAGGACAAGCACGTCATCATCCCCGACTTCAATACTCTCTTCAACATTCAGGTAAAATGTATTCACGCAGGTCCATTTTCAGAGGATATTTATTCAGCAAATGTTATAAGTTGCTAAAAAGTTACTTGTCAGTTTTGTCTGGATTCAGGTGTACTGAGACATTTGCACTAAAAACTAGAGAAACATCCGTACAGTCCATACAGAACAAATACATTTTTCATTCCTTCTGTAGCAAAACAAAATTCCCTTCACAGAAACAAGTTATTTGTTTCTGTAAAACAAATAAAACTGAGTGTAACTGAGGGTAACTCAGTTTTACCCTCAGTTGGTAAAACAAAAACAATAAAACCATAAACTGATCAGAGCAAAAACAAAATGAAAACCAAACAATTTCTCTGAACAGTTTTTTTTAAAGGAAAAATGAAATAACTGATGTTGTTGAATGTTTTTGTTGAGCTCTACATTTTGATTTTCTACCTGCAGATGTAAACATTCACCAAACATTCAGATATTTGTTTGCATGATGGGAAAAGACGGAGCCACGATATGAAATCAGGTGTTGATCTGAGTCGCTCCATGTAGCTTTTCTACAGAGCTGCAGCTCTATAGAAATGCTCCATCCTAACCACCAGGAGAGGCTATTTTAAGATGGGTCTATAGGTGCCGCAGTGTTAAAGCTGTAGGCCAGCATGGCGCCTTCCTCTGCTGCTGCTTTTCCCACAGTGAGAAACTTATTGAGTGAATGTCAGAGCTGAAGCATTTCTCTGTTTTGCCTCCCAGGATCAGGAGGAACAGGCGTTCTTCGCTGTGTTTGACGGACACGGCGGCGTGGACGCAGCTATTTATGCTGCCAACCACCTTCACGTCAACCTGTTCCACCAGGAATCCTTCAGCCAGGATCCCAGCGACGCTCTGTGCCGCGCCTTCAAGCTGACGGATGAACGCTTCGTGAAGAAAGCCTCACGAGAGGTACCCCACCCTGACCTTTAACCCCGACCCGTCCTCCATCAGAAACCCGTCTGCTTTTACTCACAATGACGTTTTTATTTTTTACAGTGTTCTCTCATCTGCAACTAACGATTATTTTTGCAGTTGATTATTCTGACGATTAATCAGATAAAAATTGGCTCATTTCAAAGATTTTCTTCAATGTTAAAAATACATTTAAAGATGAAAATAAAACAGATTTTTCAATGTGAAGATGAACATTTTATTGCCTAAAATGCACTGACAGCTTTCCTTCAATGATCGTTTGATCATTTATAGCAAACGATGAATCTACACCCTCAGCAGGGTCCTGGAGAGGAGGGTCCGTCGGCTCGTCAAACCTCGGATTCAGGAAGAGCAGTGTGGTTCTGGTTCTGGTCGTGGAACACTGGACCAGCTCTACACCCTCAGCTGGGTCCTGGAGGGTTCTGGGAGTTCGCCCAACCGGTCTACATGTGTTTGTGGACTTGGAGAAGGCGTTCGACCGTGTCCCTCGGGGATCCCAGTGGGGGGTTCTCCAGGAGTATGGGGTACCGGGCCCTTTGATACGGGCTGTCAGGTCCCTGTATGACCGGTGTCAGAGTCCGGTCCGCATTGCCGGCAATAAGTCGGGCTCGTTTCTGGTGAGGGTTGGACTCCGCCAGGGCTGCCCTTTGTCACCGATTCTGTTCAGTACTTTCATGGACAGAATCTCCAGACCAGCCAAGGTGTTGAGGGGATCCGTTTTGGTGGCCTTAGGATCCATCTCTGCTGTTTGCGGATGATGTGGTCCTGTTGGCTCCATCGGGACGTGATCTGCGGCTCTCGCTGGAGCAGTTTGCAGCCGAGTGTGAAGCGGCCGGGATGAGGATCAGTGCCTCCGAATCCGAGGCCATGGTCTTGAGCTGGAAAAGGGTAGAGTGCCTTCTCCGGGTCGGGGGGGATGTCCTGCCCCAAGTTCAAGTATCTCTGGATTCATGAATGAGGGAAGAAGGGAGCGGGAGATCGACAGGCGGATTGGTGCAGCGTCTGCCGTGAAGCGGCGCTGTACCGGTCCGTCGTGGTGAAGAGAGAGCTGAGCCAAACAGCGAAGCTCTCGATTTACTGGTCGATCTACGTTCCTACCCTCATCTATGGTCATGAGCTTTGGGTCATGACCAAAAGAACAAGGTCTCGGATACAAGCGGCCGAAATGGGTTTCCTCCGTAGGGCGGCTGGGCTCTCCCTTAGAGAGAGAAGCTCGGTCATCCTGGAGGGACTCAAGTAGAGCCGCTGCTCCTCCACATCGAGAGGAGCCAGCTGAGGCTCGGGCATCTGGTCAGGATGGACGGCTCCCTGTGAGGAATTCAGGTCCCACCGGGAGGAGGGGAAGACCAGGACACGCTGGAGGGACGATGTCTCCCGGCTGGCCTGGGAACGCCTTGGGATTCCCCCGGAGGAGCTGGAAGAGGCTGGGAGAGGGAAGTCTGGGCCTCCATTGTTAGGCTGCTGATCCCGCGACCCGACCCGGATAAAGTGGAAGAAAATGGATGGATGGATGATGGAAGGAAAGATGGAAGGATGGAAGGAAGGAATCTGCAGCTTTAGATCCTCCAAACTTGTGAAACGTTCCACATGCTGCATTTATGATCTGGGGATTATTTTCTTTAATAATTAGATAGCAAGGGGAAATTAATAGATTAATTTTCTTTTATATAATTGTGAATTTGTGGTAATTTGGTTCTCCTGTGTCTGCGGCAGCACCTGCGCTGTGGAACCACCGGGGTGGTGACGTTCCTGCGAGGCCGGACGCTGCACGTCGCCTGGCTGGGAGACTCCCAGGTGATCCTGGTGCGGAGAGGGCAGGTGGTGGAGCTGATGAAGCCACACAAACCAGACAGAGAGGTGACACACGTCTCTTCCTTCACAGAACAAGCAAATCTGTTTTCTATAAACGTAGGAAAGAGCCGCTGATAAAGGAAAATGTCCAGTGGTTGTCAGGGGAAAGTCAGTCAGGAACGGTAGAATAATGTCTGGGAACCTAAGATGAAAAATTCACTTCTTCCATGTTTTTGATCAAAAACTTTCATTGTTAAATCATATTCCATGGGCACTGCGCTGTTACCTAGCAACCACAGCTGATCTCCAGCCCCGTTACCTAGCAACCTAGTTTAGGTCTGATCTCCAGTGGTTGGTCAGCTGGTTTTCCTGCTGTACAATGGCTGCTGGAAAAGACCCTAAGAGTTCAGTTGTTGACCTGCTGCATTCTGGTTGGTTGTGCAGCAGGCTTCACTGATGCTGTTCAAAGATGTATGGTTGTATAATTGTGCATCTGTTGGGAGTGTAAATGTTGAGTTGGGGGTGTGGCCAGCAGCAGCTTGTCTGGATTTAAAGGGACAGAGACCCTAAACAGCTCAGACTGAAACCTGATTATCTGAGAATAATTTAGTCTAAAAATATTATGAACTGGTTTTGAATAGGCCGTAGACAGATCCTGACCTGTTCAAAGAAGCGTAATTGTTCATCTTTTTCTATATTCCAGTTTTTATATTGGTTGAAGTTAAATACAATAACCTTCAGCGACTGGCTGGTTCTGTCTGCGTTATACTGCCTTATTTTGAACAGCATATTGGCTGCGGAGCTTTCCTCTAGTTCTTAGTGCTCAGGGTCATGAGGCAGCTATTTTAACATCCATGTTGGGTTAGGGCAGTGTTTCTCAGTTCCAGTCCTCAGCCTCCTGCTCTGCATGTTTTAGATGTGCCTCTATTCCAGAACAGCTGATTCAAATGATTGCATGACCATCAATGCTACAGAAGCCTGTTAATCACCAACATATTCAATCCAGGTGTGTGGCATAAGGGAAACACCTAAAACATGGAGGGCAGGGGGGCGTGAGGACCGGAATGGAGAAACACAGGGTTAGGGTCACCATAAATCAGCCCCGAAGTCCTTAAAGTTGGATGAATCTGATGGCGTTTTCCTCCACAAAGGTCTGAAAAGCAGCTGCTGCTCCTGCTGGGAGAATCAGTCGGCTCACAGTCGGCTCACTGTTTATAGAGCGGCCAGAAACTCCACCAGCTTCTATAGAAACTAACATATAGAAGTGTTACACTGAGGCTAACGCTACCCAAGTCTGTTAGCTTGGTCAGCTGAACACATTTTTTTACATACTTTATGGAAATAAATAATGTTTGGAAATATGTTCGCAGCTAATAACCTGTCAAAACAAACATAAATTTGAAGTAACCTGGCTTCCAGGTTTTGTCTTAAAGTTTAAGTTACTTGCAAAACTGTCCACATTTAAAAAAATAAATCTTATTTATTTTTTATTTGCCCCATTGTTCCTTATTTTTAAACTTTAAAGAAAGAATATCAAAGAAACATCAATCATCAAGGATTTCTTGGCATCTTTCCATTCTAAAAATGACATTTTGTATTTCCAGTCCAGAAACAGAAGCACTGTTTGACTCCAACCCAAAAACGTCAATGTTTTGAGTGGACCGTTCCTTTAGAGCGAAACGAGGCAGATGGAGAAATCTCAGGATAGACGTTCTGCAGATGACGAGCATCTCTTTGTTTGCAGGACGAGAAGCAGAGGATCGAGGCTTTGGGAGGATGTGTGATTTGGTTTGGCACATGGAGGGTCAACGGGAGTCTGTCTGTGTCCAGAGCAATAGGTACAGTAAAGTTCCTGCAGTGCATTGTGGGAAGGCAATACTCTTCACCTCAAATGTCAAAGTACAAATAAGAAAACTGCCAGGAAGGAGTAGCCGACTTTACTGCCATCAGTCTAACCCGAAACTTGATTTAAAGATTTTCAGTTAAACTGAAATAAGGCCTGTCGCGATAACAAATTTTATTTGTCTCAAACATTATTGCGATAAACGCTAATATTGTATGAAGACCACTTTCAACTAATTTAATGGTAATGACATAATAATGCAAGTGACATTCTGCCAAAAATAAGTACACTTTATTTTCAAAAGAAGATTTAACACTGGGACTGGAAAACGAAACAATCAAAAACAAAAATAAAATTGACTCTGTGTCCATTAACAAAAATACAGTTGAATAAAAACTAAACAACATAAAACCAAAGTGGAAATAAAACTACCTTCAACCAAAAGAGTGCAGATTAGGAAGTCTAACCATCTATACCATCTTACCCTTCAATAATTATTACATTCAGACATCTGATTACCTGATCCAAGAGTTCACTCCTCCCTCAAGCCCAGTTCAAACAATAAGATATTATTATTGCCCAGATTTACCCCTTTTCACAATCAATCAACGTTCTAAGATTGTCACTTGCATCATCCTGTAGTGCAGCGGTTCCCAAACCCCGGTCCGCGGCCCGGTACCGGTCCATGGACCAATTGGTACCGGGCCGCGCAAGAAATAATGAAATATTCCCATTTTATGTATTATGTGAGTCTGGAGGATCTTTTATTTTGAAAATCCTCTAACGGATTCTCTGGGTTGCGTCTTGCCGCCAACATTGATCCACAAGCAGCAAAATGATCAGATTGTTTGGAAAGTTTCTCTGAAGGGAAAAGGCCCAGAGAGGCAGGAGGATGGATTTATCCCGGTGGGTTGATTCCCACAGTCCGAGCTGCTCTGCATCACCTGGTGACCGGATGTTAATGAGGTCATAAAGCTTCAAACTGCGTCACCATAGCGACCAGGTGGCTCCCTGAGCATCAGCATCACTTTAGTGTCTCTCATCTCCCAGATGGAGAAACCAGCTCAGGGCTCCATTAGTCCTTATCCTGAGGTAAAATGTTGGTTTTTGTATCTTATTTTGAAGGGATATGTTACCATAGCGACCAGAGAGCGTCAGAAGTCCAGACGAGATGAGAGGAGAACAGCTTGTGAGTTTTAGGTCTGGTTGATTTAAGCATCGATTTTCCAGACCTCTGTGACCTCAGAGCCGATCAACAGGTTGGGTCGGTTCGTGGGTCCAGGAGCAACACGGCACCAGAACCGGTTCCACTGAACATCCCGGTTCCACTGAACATCCCGGTTCCACTGAACATCCCGGTTCCAGAAGGAAATCCAGTAAAACCCCAACATCCCATAGTGACTTTAGAATAATCAAACAGGATGTAGGAGCAGCAGTGATAGTTTGTGGATCATTTTAAGAGATAAAAGACGAAACAAAAAGAAGTTTGATAAAAGGAGCAGCTGCTCTATTAGCTGTTTGTTTTATCATAGTTAACATGTTAACTGAATAAACAAAACCACATAAACATATATAATAATGACCTTTACATATAGTAGTAAACATTTCCACATATGTCCGCCGGACTCTCAGTTGCCATGCCAACAGTTTGGGATCCCCTCCGTTCTTACGTCACCGCGCTTTCTGATTGGCTCCCTGTCACATTCAACAAGCTGCGATAATCGGGCCGAGACCATGTTGAATATGGTTTTAGATCAGGGATATTCAACACGTAACACACCACACACTGCAGGACGGTGTAAGATTGTCGCAAAGGGAAAATAGTGGCCCAAAAAAACCCCAAAAGGCTTATATGACGGTTCCTCTACCCTCCGTCTTTCCCCCCGGGGCGCAGCAAAGTCTTGACCGGTCCGCGGTAATAAAAAGGTTGGGGACCACTGCTGCAGTGTGTTAGACTGATCGGGTCCAGTTGGTAGGACATTGGGACCCCTCCGATCTAAATCAGGCATATTCAACACACACTCCATGCTCCTGATGGAACCCGATATGCCTACGATTTTTGTCGGCGAGTGTCTCTCAGGCTTTGAAAATGGGGCGGCGATCGGCAGACATCTCTAAAATCATGTTGCGTGAACCGGACATTAAACCGAGGGAGTCGAACCTTTTATCATCCAGGGTCATCAATAGAAAGAGAAAAAGGCCGGGAGAAACGATAAAGCCAATAAATTAAAATGAGGTTGATAAATTAATTTACTGTTTGTGCGGCAGGCCGAGCTGAAATCCAGACTTTCTGTTTGGTCATTTAGCTTTTTCTGTTGTTAATGTGAAACAAGCATCATGAAGAAAAAGCCAAATGTAAACAAGGTGTGAAAATTAGGAATATGAAATTATGAACGCCAGCCCCACACTGAACGCTTTTCTCCACAGAAGTTGCAGTCAATGTTGCACAAAAAGCTGTTGCTGTTTTTTTATGAGCTTCCATAGAGTTATAACGATGCTTGATTGTTTAATGATACGAACGACCAAAGAACAAATTGGATTTCAGCTGAAAGTCTGAAGTGAGCTTGGAGCCTGTCGCAAAAACAGGTTTCATTTCAGTTTAATTTTTAACTCAGGATACAAAAGAGATTATTTTGGCCTTTCAAAATAGAGTTCACAGAACCTTTTCAACATAAAGTCTATTTTAACGGTTTAATTATTGCAAATGGAGGCTCCAGATTTCAGTGAAACCTGATTATTTGATCTAACACGAGTCAAGCGTCAGGCATGCCAAAAAGTATCATAGACAATAATATAACCTGAATGTTTTGACAGGCGACTCTGAGCACAAGCCGTACATCTGTGGGGACGCGGACCACGGCATCTTCCCATTGGACGGCTCAGAGGACTACCTGATCCTGGCCTGCGACGGGTTCTGGGACACGGTGAGTCCCGACGAGGCGGTGCGCGTCGTCAGCGACCATCTGCAGGAGAACGCCGGCGACACCACCATGGTGGCCCACAAGCTGGTGGCCTCCGCCCGAGACGCCGGCTCCAGCGACAACATAACTGTCATAGTGGTGTTCCTGCGCGACCCGCGCTCCCCGCCGCCCGCCAGCACGGAGGACGAAGAGGAGGGCGTGGCGGAGGAGCCGGTGGAGGAGGAGGAGGTCGGCGAGGTGGAGGAGGAGGAGCAGGAAGAAGAGGAGGAAGAAGATGAAGCAATGAGAGTAGAGCGAGACGGAGGCGAGGGAGGCAGCGCCGCAGACGTGGGAGGAAAAAGCCGCGGCGGCTGGCCGCTGCAGCAGTGCTCGGCTCCGGCGGACCTCGCCTACGAAGACCGCACGGACTCATTCACGGACAGAACCAGCCTCAGTTTGCTGGGGCCGTCACTGGAGAGCCACATCAGCCCCAGCAGCTACCAGGCAGCGCGCCCTCTGAGACGCAGGCCGCGCTTCGCCTTCCAGCAGCCTGGCGCCGCCGGCTTCACGGACCCACTGTGGCCCCAAACGGCCGCGCTTTTAGGCCAAGCCTCCAGGCGAAGCCGCAGGCGGGGCCACGTCAGCCGCCGATCGGGTCGGCGGTGGCCGAGCAGATCCAAAGATCTGATACCGCCGGGCCACACGCAGAGTTACGTCCCCTGGAGGCCTGGAGTGGCAGTGCCTCACCTGCCCTATGATGCCACCATCTGAAGGGAGGCGGCGCCCTCTGCTGAGTCCAAGTGGCGTTTCTGAGTGACGCCGTCTCTCAAGAGCAAACACTGATCGGCTCAGCCCCACTGCAGAAATGTGTCCAAAATTATCATCATTATTAAAAAGTTGAGCAACAAAATAAGAAGCTGAGCGTTCAACTTCTTTTCAGAAAAAGTTACAATTTTTTTGTTTTTAACTATTTTTCTTAGTCTCACATTATTTCAGCAACTAAAACAGATTTTGTTTTAAAGTATCAACATTCATCCTTCCTACTTATAAACACCCAAAAAATGGCTAAAACAGATGCTTTTATTTTGAAATGTAAGCAGACTTTCCGTGTTACGAGCAGGCGCTATGTAGACGCAGCTAATGGCGCTAATGCTAACACAAACTGTCCGCCGTTATCCTATCAGAGTGCTTAATCTGTAACTAATCCCGAAGTCTCTTCTGGGTTACAACAGAAAGTCTGTAACTAAGAAAATAAAGGACGTCAGCAAGCGATATTTAAAAAAGAAAATCTAGAGACAGATGTTAATTTGGTCCAATCAGATGTGGCTCTTGAGAAACGCGTTGCTTTGGAAACGCTGCTTCCTCTGCAGAGACTCCCGTCTGTCTGAAGGTTCAGCCAAACAAACCATTTCCGTGGTTCTTCACTTCTCCCCTTTGCCTTCAACCACATATTTCTTTGATAGTAAGTAGTTGTGGCTCCTGCAGTCGTTATGTGATAATCAGTCGATGTTAGAGGACCGGTACTCTGTCCAAAGTCGAAACATTTCTCACTGTAAGCTGAACACAAACCTGCTGCCGCTTTAGCCCCAAACATCCTCTCTGTGACCACTGATCAGCCGGTACGAAGCCAGAGCTCCAAATGCTGGACAGTCGGACGTATTGACAGGTTGAAAGTGACGTAAATGTTATAAAGACGCCGCTGTAGTGCTACCTGCATGTGGAGCAGAGCGGCTACTGCACACAACACAAGTAAAGTCGGAGCCGTCTCACTTCAGGAAAAAGAAACAGAAATTTCAAGTAAATTGTGAAATCAGTGTCCTGGACTCCAACACCTGTTATTAGTTTAGTTAGAGTTTAGATCTGTTTTGGGCTGTGAAAGCCTCAAGTGATTATAAATATTCACTTTTCTGAAGTTATTTATTTTTGAAAGACGTAACAGGAACCTGAGCTTCCCTCTCTCAGCAGCTGATATCGACTCGTTTTGTTTGGCATTCAGTAACGTAATAATTTAGTGTATTTCACCTGCATATTGTAACCATGACGACGACTTTTTCAGTGTTGGCACTTTCACAAAAACAGAACATATCCAGGAAGTATTTGCATCTCTACGACCTTCCTCGGTCCTAAGTCCCGTCAAAACGAGAAATGTTCCTCATTTTAGCAAGATTTAAGAAAAACAAAAACCTGTTCTGATATTTATACCTCATTAAAACCCAAAGCTGTTCTCTTAGATAAAGAAGGTTGTTTCAGTAAAACAGTGAAAATCTATTCAGATTTTTACATGTCGCCCGGAGGAAACATGGTTAGTGTCTTTTTAACAAGTCGGAATCGGCCAGAGGAGCACATTTTTAGGATTTTCATGGTCATACGAACGTCAACATGGGACAGAATGAGTCTGGATTCGCTTCTAGCCAGAAACACAGAATGAACATTTTCTCTTTTGTAAGATGTAAAACGTTCCTCAAAATTTGCCTGATGATTGGATGAAACCTGAAGCATAACTAACCCACTGCCAAAGCCAAGCCCCGCCCCCGGCTAGCTAAGTGGGCGGAGCCAAGAGACAGGTGAGGGAGGGGCTGAGATCAGAACGCAACAGTCGCTGGTGTCAACTTGTCCACCTTGTCTCTAGATTTATCCATTTTTCAGACGACTCTCATCAAAGGTAGAGTCGTCTGATTTTATTGATTTTATTGGCGACAGTCCTGAGCCAGCAGCGAGAGCCGCCATTAGTTAGCTGCCGTTAGCCACAGTTAGCTGTCATTAGCTGCCGTTAGCCACAGTTAGCTGTCTTTAGCTGCCGTTAGCTGTCATTAGCCGCCGTTAGCCTCAGTTAGCTGCCGTTAGCCACAGTTAGCTGTCATTAGCTGCCGTTAGCCACAGTTAGCTGCCGTTAGCCACAGTTAGCTGTCATTAGCTGCCGTTAGCTGTCATTAGCCGCCGTTAGCCACAGTTAGCTGCCGTTAGCCACAGTTAGCTGTCATTATTTGCTCCACTCTGTCAATATTGCAAATAAATCACACATTTGTAAAGCAGAGTATCTATCAATGGTCACCAGTCGCCATGGCAACGCTAGCCACTCCAGCTCCTGACCCGTCCGGAGAGGAAGCGCTGTGCCTTTATGGAGGAAGATGATCAAGTTTTACTAATCTGCTGCAACCAAATGAAAAATTTAACGTCACCATTTGAAGCAAATAAATCCAGACTAGAAGAAAAAGTCAAAATAATCAATTTGGACAATTTATGAAACAAAAAGTCGACTTCACGTTCTGCTCTCATTCAACCAGATGCACTTTAGCTCCACTTTGAGTACCAAAGGGTATGAATACTTATGCACCTATGATGTTTAATTTGTACAACAGGGTACTAGGGCCACACTAAGAAAATAAAAGTATAAAATTAGTAAATAATGTCAGAGTATTACGTCATACTGCGACTTTATTCTTGATTATTCCCAAAACATCGACTTTGTTCTCTCATCACTCTTGTTATATTGTCAATTCATCCTTGTGTTATTTTGACTCTATTCTCGTGATTTTATAGTTTATTCTTGTAATTTTGTCTTTTTTTATTTTAATAGTGTGTCCCAAAAGCTTGATAGGAAACTGTCTTTTTAAATATCCGAATATATATATTTTCCTCTTTATGGGCGTTTTTAGTTCCATTTTTTCTTAGAAGAATCTCTTCAAATAGGTTTTAGAAAAAGTTTCCACGTTAAAAATCATGGAGAATGTGAAGAGGTGTGATTAACGTCTGCTGGCACTTTACATGATAATTAATATTTTCCTTCATTGCCACTAACAGATATTGGACCAAATCTTTCTGTCCATCCTGGAAAGAGAAATATTCTGTGATTTTGCTGCTGTCTTATGAACACAGGTTGAAAAATATCCTGTCTCTGGGAGGCAGATGCTAAATGATGGCTAATGGCTGATCCTGCTTCTCTCTGGATGATTTGCTTTCATATGAGGCTGCAGGCGCTGTTCTGCCGCACCATTCAGTCAGTGACCCAGCAATTATCCTGCAACAATTTGTCTACTCTTAAAAGCATTAACTGTCGGATTATGAAAGATTAGATTTCACTTACCTGAATAAATGCCTGATGCAGTCCAGATGGGATGTTCTCCAGGGTTAATGGGCTTTTAGGTGGAAGGATATGGAGATATATGTATATATTTTAACAGTCTAATAGTTTTACCTATTTGCTTTAACTAAAAGCTCTGAGATATTTTTGAAAGGCTTGATAAAATTAGCATTTATATTAGTTGGAAAGCGGCATACTTTCCTCAATCTGGATTATTTATTGCAAGATTAATGAATCTAAAGAAATGTGCTGGGAAGTTTGACAGAAGTTTAATAACTAAAAAGGAAATTTAAAACCACTCTGATAAATATAAAAGTAGGACCTGCAGCTGATTAGCTTAGCTCAGCTATAAAGCCCATTTCTGTTGAAGCATCAAGCTTGTCCATCATAATGAAATTCACAAAAAGGGATTTTCTTGTAACTTTGTTAAAGTTAATGATGTTGGCCAATCAGGGAACCATTTCAATAAAACCTAAGTGAGATTAATTGATGGTTCAATAAAGTGTTGGTTTTAAAGTGCATCAATGCAGGAAACACCTTGCAAAGCAGCAGCTGATCAAAGTTTCCTCTGCAGCCCAACTGGTTTCATATTTAGACCGTTCATCAGTTTTCTCTCAGATTGCACTAAACTAAACGTGCTACCTTAAGAATCTCTGCTATCTATGTGCATCTGCTGAAAGAAAATCATTTGCATAATTTTTCAAAGAATGAAACTGAAGCCACTTTTTTAGACGTTTTAACTCTGAACCATCAGACAAACAAAAGACCCTAAAACCAGGAAAAGATATGAGAAAATCGATTAGTTTTTATTTGTAAAGTATTTACATGTTAAATGTTGCAGTTTTTGAATCTATTTAGGTTTAAAGAGTTTAACAAGCTTTTCTGTCAAATGGTAATTTAGTTTAAATGGCAACAATTGTTAGCAGGACTGCTGTCTTCCATCTAATAGGGTTTATTCTAAAAGAAGTTTCTTGTTGATAGCAAAATTTAAAATCTGATTTTTCAGAACCACAAATAAAATAAATCTCATATTGCTGCTAATCAGGTAATGCTAGAAAATAAAGAAATGCTACTAATGTAATAAAGGGATTAAATTTCCTTTTGACTTGGATTTGTTTTAAAAATCTATGCTTTGAAAATTATTCATACATAAATGTACTAAAGGCACTTTATATCACACATAAAATGAGTAACTACATACTGTATTAATAACCCTAAATCAGGCCGTCATGAGACCAGTCGAACCGTTCAGAGCCATTATTTCTTTGAAACCAATTCAGTCCTTTATTGAGCTGAAGTTTCCAAAAACGAGGTTCAAAATAATATTTTATTGGCACTTTTGGGAGGTTAAAGTAAAAATAGGGATATTTTCTGTGTCATATTATTACTATTATTCACTTTTTGGCTACATTTAGACAAAGAACTGAGTTTATTGACTTATTTCCGTTTTGTTTGAAAGCCAAAATAATATAAAAAGGTTTAGACTTTTAAAACTAATATAAATAAATATAAGCTCATGTCAAACTGCATCACTGTCATTTCAAGTGGTTAAAGGGACCAAGTTGGCAAATGTTGAAATATAAGTGAAAGTTGTCAACAAATATATATTTTATTATTCAGAAAGTGTTTTGCTAAAATATTTTCCTTCCATTTTTTTCCAAGCATTTTGAGTTGAGAAAGAAAACCAGGTGGGTTTTTTTTTGTTTCTCCTTTTATTCACATCTTGAGCAAAATGGCTGATTTCAGATGAACTATTGACATTAGAACTATAATTTCAACATCCACCACAGAACCGGGTTAGAAGTAAAGCCACTGGTTCAACTGGTTCCACTTGTTAGGGTTAGTTACGCTTCATACTCTAGGAACCAGTGGAACCACTGGTTCCACTGGTTTTCCTGGTTCCACTGGTTCCAAAGTAAACCCCAAACGTCACAACGTTTGTGTCTAAATGCCTGAAAAACGCGGGCAAGCTGAAAAACCGTCCTTTAATCCATTCCTGTGTTTCTTCTGATTCTAACTGAACGTGGATTTACAGATCGGTACAAATAGAAACTTTATTATAAATTTGTTTTAATCCTCAAGACTCAGCAGCTGAGACTCTGAAACGTTCACATTTTAGCTCGCAGAGAAACAGAGATGAGGTTTTTGTTTTTATCGTCGATCTGTCGTAGCTTAGCCGCTTTCTCACCCAGATATAAACAGTAATACAGATAAATATGTTATTTACCCAAAACTCTTCAATCGAAATGTTCACAGTCCCAGTTCAGATGAAAGCAAACAAGATGTCACTCCAGTTTATTAGCATGTAAAACATTAGAAAAACAGGAAAATCAAGGATCTGCTGTGGAGTTTCAGTCTCAACTGTTGAACCACAAATTAAATATTTTCAGCAGTTTTTATCCAAAGTGTTTGCTTAAAACTCTTAAATGTTTGAATGACCCCATACTTTATGTCTAATTGCAAAAGTCCAAAAGAAATCCAATAATAACACTAAGCAGAAATGGATTCAGTTTTCTGGTTTCCAACTGCCTTGTTTTGGAGCATAGCACTTCAAGTTGATAACGTTTACATTTTTTAAACTTATAGTATGAAGGCATTTCAATTTTTGTGTTTTGAATTGAAAAACCAATAAAGAGAATAAATCTGGTTACTTTGGTGTCATAATTAGGAAAATGAAGGGTGAAACATGTTATATAACATATATGACAGAGGGATATATTTCAAGTGTTCTGTCATTGTCAGAGTTGACATCTATTAAACAAATAGATTCTTTTTCTTACTCGCGAGGAGAACAGACAGAGATGTGCTTTCAGTTACAAATCTACTGCTGCTCCTCTCTTTTTATTACTTTTAGGATCCCTGACACAAAGAGCGCTGCAACTCTAAAATGGATGGGTTCACACTTCATCACATAGTTGCAGCACCAATCACAACCACTACCTCAAACAAAAGGTATCACACTAGATTATCTCATTAGGAAGTTATAAATCTTCATGGTGGTATTTTAACAACAGCTGGCAGAGTTTCCTGCTGAGAGTCGACCTGCAGGAAGCTGTTGTCTCTGCTCTTCAGGGAGGCCTCCTGAAATGAAATTAGACTGATGCAACAAAACAGAAACATTCTTAAAACGCTAAAACAAAACCAGAGAAATTACAGCATATAAGACATTATAAAATAAATGAAACAACAAATATTTGATAATAATATATACTATTTACCCAACAGTCATTTTTAATGATTATTAAAACCAACATTTCATAAAGGAAGTAATTTATGCAAAAGGAGCCCCAACCAAGTATTGAGGAAATAATTTACAGCAGCCCCACATTGATGAAATAACCCTTCGATTTCTTTTAAATATTCACATTTTCAAAAAGTAAAGGTTTTCATCAACTGTAATCATAAGCATAATCTTCCAAATGAAAAGAAACAAGGGGACCTGTTCTGCAAAATTGACTTTTTTGTGAATTGATGCTTTTGGATTTCCATTGTCACATCCTGCTTGTAGGCGATGACAAAAAATGGGAGACAGACGAGCGGAACCATAGAAACAATCATTTATTTTGTCCAAAATGTGCTGTGGAGAAACGGCACAGCCAATCAGAGAGAAGCTGGACCAAAGCTGCCTGTTCCGGTCTGGTCCAACCAAGCAGACCGGTGACTGAATATAACAGTTTATAGCAGTTTATAACAGTTTATAACAGTATATAATAGCCGCCCGGTGCGTTCAATTAACTACCTGCTTCCTGAAAAGAACAAATAGTGGCCTAGAGACACCTACTGGACAGGAGGGGATCGTCACACCATTTGGATTCTGAAAACCAAACAAATATTTTAAAATATAAAACAAACCAAAAAAGCATGCAGACATTTTTTGGTGTTTGGAAAACGACCCATTTCAAAAACCTTCCGTTTGTGAAGTCGCATCCCAGGGCTACATCGCCGTTACCCAGCAACCCCGGAGGAGCTGCGGCACATTTGGTCAGCTAGTTCTAGCGCTGACCTTTCCTAACATCTTACAAGTTTATGGGCAAAAAGTCACCTATAAATACGTCACTCTGTTGTTAAAACTGTAGTTTCATTGATCAGTTCCAATCTAATTCATTGATAGACGGACCTCTGAAGGTCTGGATGGTTTCCTGGTTTTCTGAGCTCTTAGATTGTATTTCCTGTCTGGACAGGAAATGTGTTCCAACAGGAAGTGAAGAGCATCAGTGGAAAAGATGTAAAATCAAAGAAAGATTTATTATTAAAACAAGATTTTATATTTCAAAGACTTGAACACAATCTGCAGTCTCAGTGTAAAATCATCAACAGAAAAATGTCGTAATAAATTTCTGCAAAAAAACCAAGAACATTTCTGAGCTCCAAAGGTGAAATATTTTAGAAAAACACTCCCAACATTTGAGTCCAACATTTTCAACTTTTGAAACTCAGAAAATTTTCTTTTTTTTTCTAGAAAATTTCAGCTTTATCTCTAAATTTCTGAGTTTTTTCTATGAAATTTTTGACTTGGAGCTCAGGAAATTTCTTGATTTTTTTTTTAAAACAATTTCTGAGATCAATCTCCAACTTTTTTGTTTATTTTGGCAGCAGTTTCCTCTTTTTTTCTGTTTAGTGGCCGTCAGACTGTCGCAGGCAGTAAAGAGAAATGTAATCTCTGATCATCAATAAAAAAATTGACATCCGTTCACGGCATAAGCAATAAAATAATGGTGCAGAAGTTCAGCTCTGCTTCGTTTGTGTCCGACTGTTGGGCCCATCATGACTGTGTCCATTTACACAACCAGGTTCTTTTCTTCTTTGTAAGCAATAAGGACGTTTCATTTCAAATAAATAAAGGCTCTCTGTGGGTTTGTCTTCTGCTGAAGGATGCAATAAAACGCCATAATTACAGAAAGACGCAGCTTCATTTTTACCTCTCCTGAAATACAAACAGGCCCAATCTGCTGCTGTCAGACGGAAAAAGTCAAAGTTTAGAAAACTGCAAGCTGGCAGACTTTCCAGACCTTTGCTAGTTTGCTGCAGAGCGAATCAGCTGACAGGGGTCAGAGGTTAACCCCATATTCTGGTCCTCCAGGCTTGAAGACAAACCCCACAATTGGTTCTGCTTCAACATGCAGGTTAAGTGAAGAAGAAAACAGGAAAACACATGTTGAGTACCTGTACTATCTGTGTTTCTGTAGTATATAACTATGTGTACTGTAACTGGTGAATAATGTGTATATATATATATATATAAATATATATATACATAAATATAAACATAAAGAGTAGACAAAGTCTCTGGCTGATGCTTTTGTCTAAAGGATTTGAAACGATGAAAACATGAAGTGATTTCTCAGCTGTAACGAAGCTTTTGGTTCTTCTAAACATTTAGACTTTTATATTGCTACAATTTATTTTAGATGAAAGCATTCTTATGATTTGTCTTAAAAAAAACAAGATGAAGAAATTCTGAATTTCATCAGAATGAAACTTAAAAAGGGAATTGGGGGGGGAATGTTTACAGCTGAAACGATTAATCGAATATTGAAGTAATCCTGATCAACTGATTAATCACTAACTTGTTGAAAGAGCATCAAACTCAGCATCTTGCTGTTCTTTACTATTTCTTTACTTAAGTTAAAATACTGGCATCATCATGTATTTAAAATCTGTTTGAAAAGATTTGACTTTGCATTAGAATATTTGTTCCCACTGATTCAGATTCTTCCTTTGTCGTCCACATGATGCTGCAAAGCAACTTTATTTTATTTTAGTATACTGTACCCCAGTCACTTAGAACACCACAATACGGCAAAGCATCTGAACTGATGAGGTAGTGTCATTCGATGCTTCCTGACCTCCATTGCAGTCCGTTTGTCTGCAGTGGAGTGGAAGCAGAAAACATGTTCAGGTAGAAGTGACATAACCAGGCTCTCACGTCACGACGCCGTCTGCTGTTACATAAAACGCTTTACTAAAGCGAGCAGACACTCACATTTCTGCTGTAAAAGCTCCACGTTTCTCCTTCATTCCTTGTTTTTTATTCCTTCATTTGCAGCAATTTGGACAAACAGATGTTGGGAAAGCTTCAAGAGTCCGATTGAAATCTGGATTTATGTTGTTAAACCTGAATTTACACCTTCAAAACAAGTCCTTCTATGTTAACAATATGAAATCATGAGTTTAAAAAAATAAAGCTAGCAAGGCCAATTATGAAAAATAAAGTTTATCCTTTCAACTCTTCTTTCAAGTCTAGCTACTAAAGCCCAAAGTCGCCTTCCTAAAATATGCTACAATATTTACATTCCAGTTTGGATGAGAGTTCGAAATCCAGAAAGCCAATCGCCAGCTTTTGCTCAGAGCTTAAAGATTCAGCATCAACCTTCAGAATCAGATGACGACGAATAAATGCATCAAGAAAAGCCAGCAGCAGAAATCCTGTTACATAATAACAACCTTTGATGCTGGAGATTCGCTTCATTCCAGACTTACCTTATCAGCACTGTTCTTAAACTGTCCCAAAAATAAAAGTCATGGGTGAAATTACTTTTCACTGGCAGTTGCAGTTTTTATTTTATTACTTATTTACAGAAAACCTGGAGGAAAGGTGTCAAGGCGTTTGATTCATTTGATGGATTTGCGAGAGAAAACTGAAAAGGCTCTCCTGCCACATCTGTGTCTGACTTCAACTGCTGGGAGGTTGAAAGCAAACTGGACCAACCGCATCGGCCCAGTAAGCAGCAACAGATACAAGCGCCAGACAAGAAAAGGAAAGGAAAGAAACTCCAGAAGGTCCAGTGAACGATCAGCAGCATCAGCATCTTCACAGACCTCATTGCCGAGGCGATGGAAGATCACAAGAAGTTCGATTTCTGTTTCCTGCATGTCTGTTTGTTACACATGCTGGTCAACCCAAACATCTGACTCACCAAAAGCGGCAGCCATGTTGTTGACAAGCACATCCAGTTTCTACCAGGCCACGTACGGATTGAACAAACGGTGACGGACTGGATGTAACTCAGGCTGCTTTCTACTCACCATATTATTGAGCAATTTGACATTTCACAAATAAATTTGCTTAAAGGAAACAACCCAACATTTAAAAACTTGTTTTACAATCAAACGTTTTGGCGTTTGGTGAGCTGCTGTTTTATTTCTAAAAACTACAATGGAAACATTTTGCATCTGTCGAGTGACAAACCTTGATAAACAAAGACAGGAAGTAGTTTTAGGCTGACGGTTCAGAACTTCTTATCTGAACAATCTTATTTACGCAGGATTATAATTTTAATTGTTTTTCTTATTGAATGAAAACAACAAAATTGCAAAATTGTGTTTTTTTGACAATAGGACAAAGTTTTGGTAACATTTTCTCCAGGGTGAAACAAAAACATCTGAGTGCGACTCGAACGTTTGACTAATAAAAGTCCAGCAAAAACCCAAAAAACTCCCGTCAAATAAACAAGATGAAACAGTTTTGTCAAGACAAAATGTAACACCTGAGATTTATATCCTAAAAGTTCAACTTACTTTTCTAAATGAATTGAAGACATTTTACGCTGCCTGGAAAGTCTGTATATGTATTAAACTGGAAATATCTGAATTAACTCCAATGATACAACCACAACATATTTAGCTTTTATTCTTTATTATTGTTTAATTGTTCTTGAAATATTGAAATCAAATCAGAAAAAAGTGTGATTTGCAGTAAACGTTGAATAAGTATAGCGGGATCTCATAAAACCTTTGTAAGTTTTAGCTCTGTTTTTGTTTAACATGGACATTTTTTTGCTTCTGTGTAAAAACTCAGAAAAGATATAAAAACAACCAGCAACAATGGCTGAAATGATTAATCAGTTTCATCAAGATTAATCAATTAAAATAATCTGATTTAATAATTGATTATAAAGACTCTAAAAATGTCGTTTGCTGAAAGAACTGTTGAAAAATACAATAATTTTACATTTATAATCAAAGAGCTGTTTTTGCTTCATCTGGTTCAAATTCAATCTCCAAGATTTTGTCTAATAATCTGTTATCACAGAAAAACGAGCAGCAGCAGAAACATCAAGAAGTTTTTCTCTTCTTGATGTTTGAAGGATTTTTCACTGCAAATTTGTCCTTTGATACAAACGTTCACTTAAGGAACGTTTGTTGTATCTTTGGCTAAAATTGTTGTTTTTTTATTTTAAAAGAAGAATTTAGTTTCTATTTATGTGCATCTATTATTGCAAATAAACAATAGTCTATTGTATAAAAATCCCTAACGAAAGTTCTCCAGAATGTGTAGGTTTTTTATGTGCCTGATCGATCAATTGTCAGAATAATCGATTAATTGCAGCCCTACTAATAACTGAACCCATTTAAGTAAGGTTGGCAAATTTCAAGTGGGAACTGATAAATTCAGCCTGTAAAGGAAAGAAAACCAAATGCTTTGCAGAAAGTCAAAGTGTGGAGAGACGAGCAGTTTAACAGACGAGCCTTTCCAGAATCAGCGACTATTTTTAGTCGTCCTCCAATCACAGAGAGCAGAGTGGATGTTTTTAGAGCTGCTCTTAAAAAAACAGAAGTTAAAAACACTCAGGTTTTAGAAACAGCCAGATTTCCTCACAGCATGAAGACAAATAGCAATTTAAAGCTACCAGCATTTTATCTGACAGAAGAGATACTTGAACTCTCCCAGTACTGGTTCTGTTGCAGCTTTTCTCTACGATCCCTAATTATCCACTAAGTATCACTGGGGTGGAGAAGCTGGACCGACCGGCTCCGTCTTTAGGATCCGGTCTGAGCTCTGCAGCCAGCTCTGTTCCCCTCGGGCTGATTTTCATCTCCTCAGGACTTTGTCTTGATGAGCAGAGAGCCGGCGCCGTAACGCCGTCCAGGACGGGAGGCAGAGATTCCTGGATAATCTGGAGAAAACGTCTCCTTTTGATACAATACTATGGGACTCTAATCCTGACGAAAAGCTGCAGCTTCAGAACCCGTTTACCAGGTCTTATGTGTTTGTGTGTTTTTTATCCTGCACTGAAATGTTAATTTCCATAATAAAGTCAATTAATCCATTCAATAGAATAAGGATGTATATTGATTTACACAAACATTGATTTCATTTTCATTAATTAAAACCAGGTCACAGGAACTTCTGCTATATTTTACCATGTCATTTTTACGGTAAAACTGAAGAAATTGGATGTATTGTGAATAATCAATTATTGATCAATTTTTTTGTCATCTAATTTAGTAATCTATTAAATGTTAACTGGAGTATAACAACTCGAAAAAAGCAATTTGCTTACAAAACCATACAAAATTCTAAACATTTTGCATTTAAGATTGAACAAAAATCCTTCGTGAATCCGTTCAACCCAGAATTCTTCAAGTGGCAGTTTTTGAATTCTGTAAATAAATCTGTAAAATACCTTTTTCTATCTGCAGCGCCCCCTGCTGGTTTCTGTTTAGTCCATGTCAGTCTATTACTTGCTGAGTTCCAGCCGACTGGATGGTATAATTATTTGTTCTTAAAAGCAGAACCTCAACATTACAATTTGAATTTCTAACTGTGTTGAAACATAAATTTTGTTATTAAAGAACCAAAGTGAACAGAAAATTCCTTCACAGCTGCAAACAGACAGAAACACTTTTTTCTATTTCACTCAAACCTGCGAACACCAAGTGTTTCTATATCGGCCAGCAGAACAGAGAGCGCGATGATCCGGCAGTGACTCATCCTTCAACACCAACACAGTTGAACACTGAGGAGCAGCTCCTGTCATCCATCACCGTTTTCATAACACAAGAACAATCTCAACTCCAGGACAACAGCCCGTGTCTTTGTTGGCCTTAAACGAGGAGAACATGAAGCCTTCAGCTATAAATATTTGAAGGTTTAAGCCTCTGAAATGTTGCAGAGCATCTCATACACCTCAGGAGTTAGCTAAGGATTTGAACAAATAAACATTTATTTTAAAGTTGATTTTTCTTCAAACAAACTTGACCAAACGTCTGTCAGAAAGATGAAGAAATCCTAAAATTGCTCAAATATAGCAACATGTTCATTGAAAACAAGCAATTTGTTGGGAGATGCTAGCAACATGACAGCTAGTTTTCTTTTCTATTATCATAAAAATGAGCATTTTTGGTAAATGATACCAAGACCTTCACAGTAACTTTGTACTTTGGTCAGGTGAATCTGTAAAACAAAACTCCATCCCTTCTGTTAAGTACAGAGGAGGATCTGTGAGGCTGTGGGCCTGTTTCTCTCCCAAAGTGTCTAGTGAAAATGGCTGAAACACAAATCCCTCCAGGGTTGTTTTGAAGCAACTGATTGTTTTTCTCTCTGCCAGACGACATCAGAGCCATGACTGACATGAAGCTCTGTGTGGACGGCAACATCGCCACCAGAACAGAGAGATGCTTCCTGAATGACAAACCCTGGATCAGCAGAACCCTGGAGCCTTTAGGGAACGAGACGGGGAGTCGCTGAGGAGGAAACAGAAGAACAGGAAGAAACTGGAGAATAAATTGCAGTGTGAGGATTTGGGCTTTTGTGTCTTTACTGTTTAATTGAATCCCTATATTGTCTTGTCTATTCGTTAATTGGTTCCAGCTGTTTTTTGTTCCCTTGATTGTTCCCTTGTGTGGGGAATTTTGTTCCCCTTTCAGAGTCTGTGTTTATGTCTCGTCGTTCACCTGTTTCCTGCTTTTGAGAACCTTGAAGACTAAAATAAACTCTTTTCTCCACGTCATCCTGAAACTCACCGCGTCCATCTTCACCATCAACAAACCACAACTTGACCTGCAGAGGAACAAAAAAACAGGTCCAGTTCAGGATCATCATCATCATCATCATCATCATCATCATCATCATCATCATCATCATCATCATCAGCATAATCAGCATAATCATCATCATCATCACCATCATCATCATCATCATCATCATCACCATCATCATCATCATCATCATCAGCATCATCACCATCATCATCATCAGCATCATCACCATCATCATCATCATCAGCATAATCAGCATAATCATCATCATCATCACCATCATCATCATCATCATCATCACCATCATCATCATCATCATCATCATCATCATCAGCATCATCACCATCATCAGCATCATCACCATCATCATCACCATCATCAGCATCATCACCATCATCATCATCATCATCAGCATAATCAGCATAATCATCATCATCATAATCATCATCATCATCACCATCATCATCATCAGCATCATCATCATCATCATCAGCATCATCAGCATCACCATCATCAGCATAATCATCATCATCATCATCATCAGCATCATCATCATCAGCATCATCATCATCAGCATCATCATCATCAGCATCATCATCATCATCAGCATCATCATCATCATCATCATCATCAGCATCATCATCATCAGCATAATCATCATCATCATCATCATCAGCATCATCATCATCAGCATCATCATCACCATCATCAGCATCATCATCATCATCATCAGCATCATCATCATCATCATCAGCATCATCATCATCATCATCATCATCAGCATAATCAGCATAATCATCATCATCATAATCATCATCATCATCACCATCATCATCATCATCGTCTTCACCATCATCATCATCATCATCATCATCATCATCATCATCATCACCATCATCATCATCAGCATCATCACCATCATCATCATCATCAGCATAATCATCATCATCATCATCATCAGCATCATCATCATCAGCATCATCATCATCATCATCAGCATCATCAGCATCACCATCATCAGCAGCATCTTCATCATCATCATCATCATCATCAGCATCATCATCATCAGCATCATCATCATCAGCATCATCATCATCATCATCAGCATCATCATCATCAGCATCATCATCATCATCATCAGAATCATCAGCATCACCATCATCATCATCAGCATCATCAGCATCACCATCATCCATCAGCATCATCATCATCATCATCAGCATCATAATCATCATCATCAGCATCAGCATCATCATCAGCATCGTCAGCATCATCAGCATCATCCTCCCCCACAGCTTCCTGTCAAACCTCAGATGAACTGGTTAAATTGGTAGGAATGTTTCCCAGCTCAGATGTTTCTTCCTCCTCCTCTACGTCAGTCATGGACTCTTCTGAGAACCAGGTCCAGATGGTATCAGCCCATCTGGACCTGGGCTCCCACAGAGCAGCTCTGTGGGATTCTGCAACATCTGTTCATCCTCAGCCTGACCCAACCAAGGTTCTGTTGCTGTGGAAGACATCCTGCCTGGTTCTGGTACCAAAGCAAACTCACCATCAGTTCCCAACAACTATAGATCTGTTGCCATGACACCTCCCCTAATGGAGGACCTGGAGAGACTCGTGCTGGCCCACTTGAAGAAGCAGGACCCCCTGCAGTCTGCTTATCACCAAGGAGACGGAGACGCCATCATCCACCTTATCCGGTCTGCTCTGCAGGAACTGCGGCAGACAATAACTGTAATCTATACTATTAGATTAGATAATGTAATCTATCTGATCTATATCTTGACTGCCTCACTAATAGACTGAAGGACTGAAGGTCAAACCCTTCAGGCCAGGAGAACCTCAGGCCTCATCATTCCTTTCTCTCTCTACACCTCAGGCTTCCAGCAGTCACACTTCTGTCCTCTCCAGAAATACTCAGATTACTCTGTACTCAGATTACCTTTTTATACAGCAGGTTGAAATTGTTATGAACCCAGATTCTTATTAGAATCATTCCTCTCAGCATGCACTCTGAGAACAGACAGTAGATATGACGTCTGTCTTAAGGTTGTCTGCAAAGTCGAAGTGGTTTTCAAACAGCAGGGCTGCTGCTGCTGCGGGACGGATCAGGAAAAGTGGTTTGGATCGTACCTGTGGCTCCGGCCAGGACTTCGGAAAACTCCTTCTGCCTCCACGATACCCATTGAGTCCAAATCATTTTCCCCTGACAGGAGAGAAACGTTTCATCCCCCTTTCCTGGTGACCTATTCAGCTTAACAAAACGTTTTCATTACATTTTGAACAAAATCATTTCCAGATATTCAGATTTCAGTCTGAGCTCTTTCCAGTTTGAGCCGCTTTAGGGTCTCTGTCACTTCAAATCCATAGAAGCTGCTGACAACTACATTTTGAAAAGCAGATGTGGAGCCTCCTGCAAAATTTAAAGAATGCAGCCTGTGGTTTTTGGATGGTGAGTCATCAGCTAGGCCATTAAATCAATAACATGATCAATTCAAATGAGCTCAGTAATGTCCATTTAAATGATTTATTGTTTTTCTCTTCCTACCAAAAACTGGATAATTTTCTTTTTCAGTCTGAAGTTTTGGTCCTAAAAATCTCTGTTTTCTTTACAGGCTTCAGTTTCTACTTCATGATACTTTGGTTGTTTTATGCATTTATTTTGGACAAATAAAATGCCTCCCAGTTCCAGTGTTAAATGTTCTTTTAAACACTGAAGGAGGATTTCCTGTTTCCTGGGGTATGCTTATGATGTGGCACTTGTCAAGATGGGAAAGACAACAGAACATTTTATTCACTTAGAGAAAAATAGCAAACAGTGACGTCTTTTCGTCTCCATGACAACCATTAATTATTGCACAACTTGCTTTATTCAAGTAAAAAAAATGTTTGCTTAACATGGAAAAATAACCGTTCGGAAATTAATTCATCATTTAGTCTGACAGTAAACTGTTTTCTGTCCAAGCTGTGAAACTACATTTTTACACAATTTTGCACATTTATACTAGAAACTAAAAGCTACAAAAAGTTGTGAAGGAACAAGAAGTTGACGAGAACAAAGACGCTTCAGATCAATAAGCAACAGAAAAACAGTCAAATATAAAAGTCAGTTACAGTCATATGAGTAAGTCCAGCAGCTATAATGAAATTTGATGAAAAGCGTATTTTGTTTGGTCTAAAGGGGGAACATGAGCAAAATCTGAGCTCCTAGAAATCAGTTCAGTTTTACTGCATAAGTGAAGCTGCACAACACAAATGAAAACAGAATGTCAAGATATTCAAATCAAAAGCTGTTAAACCTGCTGGCTTTCTTTCACAAATCGGTTTTATCAAATCAACAGCTCTTATGGTACAGTTTTAAATTTGCAGAGTTATCAGTAAATAGATGGCTGGAGTTGGATGGATGGATGGACGATGTTGGACGGACATGGTGTCATGTTGAGTTCTCCTAAAATGACTTTTTCTTCTTTTGTTTCTTCCTCTAGTTTCCGTTGTCAAAGAAGAAATTAGTGGAAATGTTTAAGGGATAAATTCTTCACAAGTCGCTGACAATGAGGACGAATCCTCAGCCTGTTTTGCCACTTTCCACAGAGCCTGTCTGGGCCAATCTGAATCGATCCGGGCCAACAGCCGGTTCACAGCAACAGGACCAAGCCAAACCGGGCCGGGCCAAACCGGGCCGGGTCAGTCCCTGCAGTGCAAAAAGACCGCTATAACAAAGTTGATGGTTTTTCAATGATGAAGCAGTTTCTGGATTGTTTTGGATATCGATGAAGGGAGGATTTGTTCTGCTGCTCCGCCTCTTGCTGCAGAAACTCCAGCAGCTCCGTCTCTGGGGTCAAAGACGTCTTTTGGCCCGTTGGGGAGGTCGAGGCGTTTCTATTTGCAGTTGCTGAATGCGGCCCTGATGGCGGCTGCTGAGTGTGTGAGTGGGCGGTGCAGATTGTGTGTGGGCACTGCTGAGAGCACTCACTCTGATAAATATTTCATATGTGTATTAGTAGTTTCTATAAATGGAGGCTTTGGTGCTTTCAGCACAGAATGAAATGTTTTGTTGAAAGGGAAAAAACTACCTCAGGCCATATTTCAGCACAACAAAAACTAGATCATTTCAGACGGGAAAAGCCAAATGTCAAGGTGACTTTTAAAAAAATGTATTGTTTATTTTCATTTCATAACTTCTGCCTACTAATCCTGTCATGCAAAACAGATACAAGGAAGGAAAAGCTTTTCACCTCTTAATAAATATTGTGAAGAAGAAAATGAATCTATCAATAACTGAAGAAGGGGCGTGTGGTGGTGGCACAGGGGGTTAGCACGCCCCTGCCCCCGACGCGGATGTCGAGGGCCCAACCCCCGGTCCCTCGCCGCACATGGATTCATGTACAAAATAAATAAGTGAGTGCCCTCTAGAGGACGCTCATGAAAAAACAAGTAAACATTTTGTGCTGCTGTGATCATCTATTATAAATTGGTGACAGGCTTTCATAAATAATCACCACGGCTGCAACGGATTGAAAGGAACCGTCTCTGCGGATCATTTATGATAGAAGAAGTGAGGGACTGATGTAATATTCCTGACTTTGCCAAAAATATATTCAAGGTAATTTTTTTACAAACATTTTAATTCCAGCTTTCAAGTTAAAATTTGGGTCTAGAGGAAGGTCAGAATCTCAATTTCTCCATGACTCTCCCACCTCGTCCAATCACTGGGTGGCTGAAAATAAAAAGTCAAAGGCCACCACTCGCCTCTTCACTTGAGTGATTCTATAAATTCAGGCATGACAACAACCCAAAACTTAAGCTTGCCTGTAAACACAGTAAAAACACCTAAAATACTCAAACTTAAATAAAATTTGATTTGCTGTCTAAAAATTTAAATGACCCTAACCCATAACGCCATTTTGCAATAAAGGCAAAATTGTGAAAGATCCATTTTTATAGTGCAAACCCCCATGAATCAAATATAACAAGAAAGCAAATGAAAACACAATTTAGGCTGAACTCATGTTTATTGCAGCCATCCAAAAGAAGCTGACCTACCACTGAAAGGGTTAAAAGATATTTAGAGTCAAGTTGAATCAATTCAAATTAGTTTTATTAAAACTAAAGGAAACCGCATCAGTAGTGCTTTTGGCCATTGTTACTAGACACCCTGCCTGAGTTTCTGCTGGATGAAAGAGTTTTATCTTGATGCTGCTCTGCTCTCGAGGAATTGGATTTAAAAGACAATTATTTAAATGAAATTTAAATGAAATTAATTTTGGATACTACAGTGTTTAAAGAGATAGATTTCAGAACAACAGGTAAATTGGATATTAAAGTTCATTCTGAAAGTACAGACACGCATGCGCTGCTTCATAAAAACAGTTTTCACCCTAAACATACGTTTCAGGTTATAGTGAAATCCCAGATTCTTAGATTCAAACGGATTTGTACAAGATCAGAATATTTTAAAGAAGCAGTTTCTACATTGTTTAAGGCCCTGAGAAACAGAGGGTATTCCAGACCATGTTTAAGATTATGTCTTAAAAAATCTAAAACCACAGAGAAGACGGCTCAAGGGAATTTAATTCCACTCATTACTATTCAACAAACAGCAACAATTTCAATTACAAAATTAAAAATGATTTTGAACAAATCATTGGCCCCAAAAAAATGTTCCTTCATCAAAAGTTATTTCGGCATATAAAATTTAAAAAATCAGATCAAAATTTATCCGATTTGCTAGTAAGAGCGAAATTGCCACCCTTGACAAGAACTAAACCTCAATTATTAGATTCCCAGTTTAAACAAATAACATTTTTAAAAAACATGAGGAATAAAATGATAATAAAAATTGATCAACAATTTTCACCAAAGTCAAAAAACTGTATTTATGTCATAGACTGTAAACATTGTGGCAAAAAATATGTAGACGAAACAAAGAATATGTTGTCGGTCCGTATGACTCAACATCGTTATAACATAAGAAACCACAAAGAATTAGACACACCATTGGTACAACATTTTATTAAACATGGTCTACAAAAAATGACAATAGCAGGTTTACAATGTAACATCAATTGTACAATTGATGTTACATTGGAAAAAGATGGAACGACGTTGGATGTTTTTGTTGGGAACAAAAGAGCCACATGGCCTAAACTTAAAATGAGTTTTAAGATATTGGATCCAAATATATATATATATATATATATATATATATATTATATATATATATATATATATATATATATATATATATATATTATATATATATATATAATATATATATATATAAATTTTCCTTCCTTTATAATTAAGCATTGCTTTTTATTCATTTATTATTTTTTAACCCTATCAGTTCATCTTTAAGTCTTTAACCATCTAAAAATTACAAAATATTTTCCTTAAATTCTAACCCTAACTACTTGATTTGTTATTACTAAAAACCTTTATATTTTATTCTAACCCCAACCCCAACCCTAACCCTGACCCTATTTGTAAATAATTTCATTTAAATTTATGTAAAAAAAAGAAAATATAAAAAGTTCAAGAATGATTAACGTAGTTGTTAAAATTTTACTAAAAGAATTACAATTCAAACTGAAAAAATTAAGAAAATATAAAAAGAAAAGTTGTAACGAATTCGTTTAGGTCCCCACGGCAGAGGGGGCTCAAATAGAGCTGCAGCGCAGCTTTCAGCTCATTTCTGTGCTCGGCAGTAACGCAAGAAGAGCTCCTGCAGAGCTTCAAAAAGTGTTGTTCGTGCACCCAGCCTGAAGAAGACCTATTATTAGGTCGAAACGTCGCAAGGGCGCCTTTTTCTCTCTTTTTTTATATAAGAAAATCAAAACAAATAAAAAATGTAAAAAATAATAGAAAAAACAAAAAAAGAAACAAACTATATTTTATTTTGTTTGATTTTTTGGAAGTTTCCCCTTTTGGGAAATACTTTCATGTTAAAAACAATTCTTTTTCTTTTACGTATTGTTTCCCAGATTGGAAACCCTCTGTTAGTTGTGTAGAAAAGAAAAAAAGTAAACACAAGCAAAACATTTTTTTAATTTTTTTTCTATTTGTACCAAAACAAGAAAAGATTTTAAAAAATGCAGGATGAGTGGAGGACTCTCGAGCGACGTCGTCGCCGCCAGGGGTATCGCCGTCCTGTTGGGGACTGGGAACGGGGGGCCCAACGGATTGGAGGACCAGTGCATTTCCCTCCTTCAGGAGGAATCAATTCCCCTACGCTAACCCTTTAAGACAAGTTTTCATCCAAAACATACTTTTGCTGGACTTATTAAATCACAATTATTAAGATTTCACAGGATATGCACACAAAAAGATGATTTCAAACAGGCTACTAAAACGTTGTTCTCCGCTTTGGCCAGCAGAGGGTACTGTCGCTCTTTTTTAAGAAAATGTTTTAAATCATTTTTGATAACAAAACCCATTGAGGTCTCCCCTCTGTTGCCCTTTGTAACAACGTTTTCTCCACCTTCTACAAAACTGGTCAGGGTCATTAAAGAAAACTTTGAAAGGCTGACTAAAAGTACCCAAATGTTAAGGGACTACAGGGTCATTGGGGCCTTTAGAAGGAAAAAAATTTGAGAGATCACCTTATCAAAGCCAAAATCACACCTCTGGTTCAGCCAAAAATTAAAGGTCAAGGGCAATTTTTCCAACACCTAAAATGGTTGCAAAGCCGTCATAACAAAAGTGTTTTTTATCCCAATGCAAGGGCGGTTTAAAATCCAAAAACTGTGTTTATTTAATTACTTGCAAATTATGTGGAATGCAATATGTGGGGGAGACAGGCAATACCATTTCGGTAAGATTCACTCAACACAAACATAATATTCTTAGAAAGAAAAAACACAGACACATTTGGTGAAACATTTTATTTCCCATGGTTGGCAGGCTGTTTCAGCCACGGTCGTGCAAACCAATTCTAGGTGGACGGTGGGCCAAAGACGTGGAGCCGAGAGGAATTGGATTACCAAATTGGACACCAGGCATCCTAGGGGACTAAATGAAAAATATAATTAAGGGCTCCTAACATTTTGTATTTCAAAACAATTATACAAAATGTCAGTTACAATTTCTATTCCCTTACCCTAACCAATTCTCAGGTTCTAGCCCCTTATCCTAACCAACCCATTTTCTATCCCCTTATCCTAACCAATTCTCATGTTTTAGCCCTTACCTTAACCAACCCTCATTTCTATCCTCTTACCCTAACCAATTTTTACTAACCCTAACCTTTTTGGCAATACTGGCCCTTTCAGGAAGTCGGAATGGTTTCTGGGGGGCCAGGAACAGTGATGGCCTGTGCAAAATTTAATTTTGTTTCTCCTAACCCCAAATGTCAACCAAATACTTGAAATAATGCAAATGCTTATGGCAGGCACTCAGTGTACATGTATCCCAGTCAGCCATGAAAACTCTTTTCAGCTCCTTTTTTACATCAGTCACAGCTCAGCTTTAATATGTCATGTTTGAGAATTTGTTGGATGAAGGAGTTTTATCCTAATGCTGCCCTGAAGGTCGGAATTTGGTGTTTAAACATGTGCTGTTTTAAACATGTTTTATTTCATTTTATTTGTCTTCAAACTCCATTTTTAAGACAGAAATCACAGCTAAGCTTCAACTCAAATCTAATGTTTAAGTTTCTGTTCGGTGTCAGAAATGTGTTAATCCATTCTGAACATCAGAAATAGACTTTAAAATGTCCTTCAGCATTACCCAGAATCCACTGCATGGTGGGCCTTCAGATTTTAGGTTGTAGTTCAGCTTTTTTGCTGCAATCCCTAACAAACCATATATTGTTGCGATCAGGATGAGCTCTTCTGTCAAACTAGATGATTTAGAATGAGCTTTGAAACATGTAGAAAATCAACACCATGGGTCAGAAAGGGGTGTACATTATTGAAGTGCTCCTTCAGAAAACTCACCTGCAGGCAGCATTGGGTAAGGCTCCTCACATTCTTAAAGTTATCGTGTACCCTTTATACTGAGCTTTCTAGGGGTCTTGCGGTGTATGATGGCACTAGAATGGCTCTTTGCTCTCATTCCAGGGATGATGGTTGAAATCCAAGCAGATGACTGAAGACCTGGAAGGCAGCAGCTTGCTGCAGCTGGTCCAGGTTCATCTTCCTTGGGCGGATGGCTGTGTGGCGATGCCTTGCTATGACTGCTTTTGCTTGTCCTTTTTAGGGACAGTAGAGCACAGGGAGCAATAACAACTTGGTGGAAAACTGCTGGTGTTCAGTTGGCTTTGGGGTGAGTCAACACCCCACCATGCAGACCAGCAGAGAATCAACGGAGAACTCTTCTGCTTCCTGGGCATGCTGGTTCCACCTTGCGGTGTTAACGGACAGCGTGTTTTTGAAACCAGGGGCCCGGTACGTATCAGCCTTCCCAGGTTCCGCCTACAGGAACAGCACGTGGGAAAGGTGACTCCAGGACTCAGGAGTCTTAAATGCAGTCCAGTCTTCTAGAGGAATAGCCTCACCACACAGCAACATGCACCCAACTGGTATTCTGTCTTCAATTCTATAGCCCAACAGCTTCTCACTGTAAAACCAAAATGTCAATTTCAGTTAAGTTCTGCTAAATAGCTTTAACCTCCTAAGACCTGAGCTCTTGCATAGCATATACTAAATCCTGACTTTCTCAATCATTTGGTCCCAATCAGCCCAAATAAATTATTTTCACATGATCCAGTTGCTTAGAAAATTATGTCCACATATGAGGACATTAATTTTAAATGTCAAGATAATGTTGACACAAATTAATGAAATCTAAAACTTTAGTGTTTGTTCCATTAGGATTATTTCTCAGTTCAAAAACAAATTGAAACACAATAGTTAGTTTCAGCAATGTGGGCCATTTAAAGTGTTAAAAGGAATTTGCCCCTAAATAGTAAAATTCCTCTAAATCAATTGCTGCTGTTCTAAACAGTTAATTTCAGTGTCTTAATATCACCTTACACTTAACATTTGATCCAGTGCAAATCTACTTTAAATAAGTTTCCCCTTGTAGGATCATGATTAGTTATGTGTAAATTGTCTTGTAACAATGGCAATCTGTCTGTAAGCACAACACCTTGCAAATAAAACCACACGCTGATATTTTCTTATGTGCTTTAACTGCATTGTTGAAGTTGGCTGCGTTTGGCATATCAACATTAGCCCTTCCATGACTTGGTGGTTTTTCCATTGGAGTAAAATGTCAGGGTCCAATTCCCCCTCTGAAAAGTCAGTTATCAAGCTAAGCAAATACATTTTTTTGCTGCTTCCTTGTAAAAAGAACATGATTAGCTAAGGGTTTTAAGACAAGTTAGTATAGAGATTCATAAGACTTTTCTCAAGGGTTAATATCTTAAGGTAATTGTTTTCCACAGAATAAGAATTTTTGGAGTTAAACATGGGTGCATACATTTAAACAATAAAAAAAATCTATGAATATAAATCACTGAATTTTAAGGAATAGGAGCACTGGGCAAAACCTAACTTAGGGTTTGAACTTAGGGTTTGAACTTAGGGTTTGAACTTAGGGTTTGAACTTAGGGTTTGAACTTAGGGTTTGAACTTAGGGTTTGAACTTAGGGTTTGAACTTAGGGTTTGAACTTAGGGTTTGAACTTAGGGTTTGAACTTAGGGTTTGAACTTAGGGTTTGAACTTAGGGTTTGAACTTAGGGTTTGAACTTAGGGTTTGAACTTAGGGTTTGAACTTAGGGTTTGAACTTAGGGTTTGAACTTAGGGTTTGAACTTAGGGTTTGAACTTAGGGTTTGAACTTAGGGTTTGAACTTAGGGTTTGAACTTAGGGTTTGAACTTAGGGTTTGAACTTAGGGTTTGAACTTAGGGTTTGAACTTAGGGTTTGAACTTAGGGTTTGAACTTAGGGTTTGAACTTAGGGTTTGAACTTAGGGTTTGAACTTAGGGTTTGAACTTAGGTTTGAACTTAGGGTTTGAACTTAGGGTTTGAACTTAGGGTTTGAACTTAGGGTTTGAACTTAGGGTTTGAACTTAGGGTTTCTTAGGGTTTGAACTTAGGGTTTGAACTTAGGGTTTGAACTTAGGGTTTGAACTTAGGGTTTGAACTTAGGGTTTGAACTTAGGGTTTGAACTTAGGGTTTGAACTTAGGGTTTGAACTTAGGGTTTGAACTTAGGTTTGAACTTAGGGTTTGAACTTAGGTTTGAACTTAGGGTTTGAACTTAGGGTTTGAACTTAGGGTTTGAACTTAGGGTTTGAACTTAGGGTTTGAACTTAGGTTTGAACTTAGGGTTTGAACTTAGGGTTTGAACTTAGGGTTTGAACTTAGGGTTTGAACTTAGGGTTTGAACTTAGGGTTTGAACTTAGGGTTTGAACTTAGGGTTTGAACTTAGGGTTTGAACTTAGGGTTTGAACTTAGGGTTTGAACTTAGGGTTTGAACTTAGGGTTTGAACTTAGGGTTTGAACTTAGGGTTTGAACTTAGGGTTTGAACTTAGGGTTTGAACTTAGGGTTTGAACTTAGGGTTTGAACTTAGGTTTGAACTTAGGGTTTGAACTTAGGGTTTGAACTTAGGGTTTGAACTTAGGGTTTGAACTTAGGGTTTGAACTTAGGGTTTGAACTTAGGTTTGAACTTAGGGTTTGAACTTAGGTTTGAACTTAGGGTTTGAACTTAGGGTTTGAACTTAGGGTTTGAACTTAGGTTTGAACTTAGGGTTTGAACTTAGGGTTTGAACTTAGGGTTTGAACTTAGGTTTGAACTTAGGGTTTGAACTTAGGGTTTGAACTTAGGGTTTGAACTTAGGGTTTGAACTTAGGTTTGAACTTAGGGTTTGAACTTAGGGTTTGAACTTAGGGTTTGAACTTAGGGTTTGAACTTAGGGTTTGAACTTAGGGTTTGAACTTAGGGGGGTTTTTTTGAACTTAGGGTTTGAACTTAGGGTTTGAACTTAGGGTTTGAACTTAGGATAAGGATGATAGCCAGAAAATAAGTGTCTCACTAAATAAGTGAAAAGTATAAGAGTAGGGGGCCCCATAGTTGGCACGAGACTCTGGGGGGGCCCCATACCCTGTGGTTTGGTGGGTGTGGCTTTCCCTATGACTAGCTGCCATTGACTCCCTTGATTGAAAAAAGGTTCAAGCCTATAAGTCCGAACCCTTGGGGCTCATCCCCAAACTCCGTGGATTCCCCCCGGGCCCCCCCCACCTGCCTACGAAGTTTGGTGGCCCTGGCCCCCCCCTTCCTGTAGCTGCCATAGACTCCCATTCATTTTCCAAGTTTTGTACGGTGTCGATCGAGGTGGGAGTGGGTCCTGCGTGCTCAGGGGTCCCCCCGAGTCCGTGGAGGTGTCATTTGTGGGGGTTGCCCGAGTTGGCAAAATGGGCCAAATTGCTCCAAGTGTTGCCGACGGGTCAAGCTACGGGACCCTTCCCAGAGTGTGTTTCGGAGGGTCCTGAGTGGTCTGGAGGTGGTCCCATGTCAAGTGAAAATTAGGTCCATGTTTGATATTTTGGACCTCTAATGGTTAGGGTAAGTGAAGAGTCTTTGGGAAGGGGACATGTCATTTAAAGCCAGAGTTGAGGGGGACTGGTTAGGCTCGAGGGTGACTGGTTAGGGTTTGGGTCGAGTTGAGGGTGACTGGTTAGGGTTTGGGTCGAGTTGAGGGTGACTGGTTAGGGTTTGGGTCGAGTTGAGGGTGACTGGTTAGGGTTTGGGTCGAGTTGAGGGTGACTGGTTAGGGTTTGGGTCGAGTTGAGGGTGACTGGTTAGGGTTTGGGTCGAGTTGAGGGTGACTGGTTAGGGTTTGGGTCGAGTTGAGGGTGACTGGTTAGGGTTTGGGTTAGGATATAGGATGAAAACCATAAAAGTGATTGGTTCATGTGAAATAGGAGAAAAAGTATAAGAGGTAGGGGGCCCATAGTTGGCACCGAGACTCTGTGGGAGGGGCCCCACCTACCCTGTGAGTTTGGTGGGTGTGGCTCGTTCCCTTGACATAGCTGCCATTGACTCCCATTGATTGGAAAAAACGGTTCATCCGAAATAAGTCCGAAACCCTTGGGGTTCATGGGCTGAAAGTCGGTGTGCATGGTCCCCCCGGGCCCCCCCACCTGCCTACGAAGTTTGGTGGCCCTGGCCCCTCCCCTTCCTATAGCTGCCATAGACCCCCATGTATTTTGTAAGTTTGGGTAGGAAGGTCGGATCGAGGTGGGAGTGGGTCCTGCGTGCTCAGGGGTCCCCCCGAGTCCGTGGAGTGTCATTTGTGGGGGTTGCCCGAGTTGCCAAACGGTGAAAATTGCTCCAAGTGTTGCCGACGGGTCAAGCTACGGGACCCTTCCCAGAGTGTGTTTCGGAGGGTCCTGAGTGGTCTGGAGGTGGTCCCATGTCAAGTGAAAATTAGCTTCATCTTGGATATGTCGGACCTCTAATGGTTAGGGTAAGTGAGATTGAGCTTTGGGAAGGGACATGTGGGTTAGGGTTAGGGTAGGGTTAGGGTTAGGGTTAGGGTTAGGGTTAGGTTAGGGTTGGGTAAGGATATAGGATGAAAACCAGAAAAGTCCGAGTTTCAGGTGGTTATCTCCCAAAGTATAAGATCATGTGGAGCAAAGCTGGCACAGAGAGTCCCGGAGGGTGGGCACGTACCTGTGAGTTGGTTGCTGTAGCTCATTGCTAAGACATAGCTGCAATTGACTCCCATTGATTGGAAATGGAGTTTCAGGTGGATTATCTCGGAAGTGTAAGTGGTTAGGCTGCCCAAACTCCGGTGTATGCTCCCCCCGGGCCCCCCCACCTGCCTACGAAGTTTGGTTGGCCCTGGCCCCTCCTTCCTGTAGCTGCCATAGACTCCCATTCATTTTCCAATTTTGTACGAGTGTCGGACGAGGGGGGAGTGGGTCCCTGCGTGCTCAGTGGCCCCCCGAGTCGTGGAGGTGTCATTTGTGGGGGTTGCCCGAGTTGCCCAAACGGTGAAATTGCTCCAAGTGTTGCCGACGGGTCAAGCTACGGGACCCTTCCAGAGTGGTCTGGAGGTGGTCCTGGGTCAAACTGGAGGTGGTCCTGGGTCAAGTGAAAATTAGCTTCATCTTGGATATGTCCGGACCTCTATGATAGGTCGCAACCTCTAATGATATGTCGGACCTCTAATGGTTAGGTAAGTGAGAGTCTTTGGGAAGGGGACATGTCATTAAAGCCAGAGTTGAGGGGGACTGGTTAGGCTCGAGGGTGAATGGTTAGGGTTGGTAGAGTTGAGGGTGACTGGTTAGGGTTTGGGTAGAGTTGAGGGTGACTGGGGTAGGGTTAGGGTTAGGATTGGGGTGGGGTTGGGTCAGGGTTGGGTTCAGGGTCAAAGGTCAGGGATCCAAGAACTTGAACCCCTTCTTTCCCCTCACCCCTCCATCCCCCGTGTGCACGGGCACGTCCTGCAGGGAGTCCCCCGCAGCACCTATCTCTCATTTAGACCCCCAGGGTTAGGGTTAGGAATAGGATGAAAACCCAGAAAAGTCCGAGTTCAGGTGGATTATCTCCCAAAGATAAGAGTCATGTGGAGCAAAGCGGCACAGAGAGTCCCAGGGAGGGTGGGCACGTACCGAGTTTGGTGCTGTAGCTCATTGCTAAGACATAGCTGCCATTGACTCCATTGATTGGAAATGGAGTTTCAGGTGGATTATCTCGGAAGGTGAAGTGGTAGGCTGCCCAAATCCGTGGGTATGCTCCCCCCGGGCCCCCCCACCTGCCTACGAAGTTTGGTGGCCCTGGCCCCTCCCTCCTGGCGCCATAGACTCCCATTCATTTCCAAGTTTAAGTTTTGTACGAGTGTGGATCGAGGTGGGAGTGGGTCCTGCGTGATCAGGGGGGTCCCCCGAGTCCGTGGAGGTGTCATTTGGGGGGTTGCCCGAAGGCAAAATGGGCAAATTGCTCCAAGTGTTGCCGCCGACGGGTCAAGTACGGGACCCTGCCCAGAGTGGTCTGGAGGTGGTCCTGGGTCAAACTGGAGTGGTCTGGGGCAAGTGAAAATTAGCTTCATCTTGGATATGTCGGACCTCTAATGATGTTTGGACCTCTAATGGTTAGGGTAAGTGAGAGTCTTTGGGAAGGGGACATGTCATTTAAAGCAGAGTGAGGGGGACTGGTTAGGCTCGAGGGTGACTGGTTAGGGTTTGGGTAGAGTTGAGGGTGACTGGAGGCTCGAGGGTGACTGGTTAGGTTTGGGTAGAGTTGAGGGTGAATGGTTAGGCTCGAGGGTGACTGGTTAGGGTTGGGTAGAGTTAGGGTAAGGGTTAGGGTTAGGGGTTAGGATAGGATGAAAACCAGAAAAGTCCGAGTTTCAGGTGGAGTATCTCCCAAGTATAAGAGTCATGTGGAGCAAGCTGGACAGAGAGTCCAGGGAGGGTGGGCACGTACCCTGTGAGTTTGGTTGCTGTAGCTCATTGCTAAGACATAGCTGCCATTGACTCCCATTGATTGGAAATGGAGTTTCAGGTGGATTACTCGGAAGGTGTAAGTGGTAGGCTGCCCAAATCCGTGGGTATGCTCCCACCGGGCCCCCCCACCTGCCTACGAAGTTTGGTGGCCTGGCCCTCCCCTTCTGTAGCTGCCATAGACTCCCATTCCTTTTCCAAGTTTTGTACGAGTGTCGGATCGGTGGGAGTGGGTCCTGCGTGCTCAGGGGGTCCCCCCGAGTCCGTGGAGGTGTCATTTGTGGGGGTTGCCCGAGTTGCCCAAACGGTGAAAATTGCTCCAAGTGTGCCGACGGGTCAAGCTACGGGACCCTTCCAGAGTGTGTTTCGGAGGTCCTGATGGTCTGGAGGGGGTCCCATGTCAAGTGAAATTAGGTCCATGTTTGATATTTTGGACCTAGGTTATGGTTAGGGTAAGGAAGAGTCTTTGGGAAGGGGAATGTCATTAAAGCCAGATTTAGGGGGACGGGTTAGGCTCGAGGGTGACTGGTTAGGGCTTGGGTGAGTGGTTGGTAGAGTGAGGGTGACGGGTTAGGCTCGAGGGTGAGGTTAGGTTTGGGTAGAGTTGAGGGTGTGACTGGTTAGGGTTTGGGTAGGTGAGGGTGACTGGTTAGGCTCGAGGGTGACTGGTTAGGGGTTGGGTAGAGTTGAGGGTGACTGGTTTAGGGTTTGGGTAGAGTTGAGGTGACTGGTTAGGGTTGGGTAGAGTTGAGGGTGACTGGTTAGGGTTTGGGTAGAGTTGAGGGTGACTGGTTAGGGTTTGGGTAGAGTGAGGGTGATGGTAGGGTTTGGGTAGAGTTGGGTTAGGGTTAGGGTTAGGGTTAGGATATAGGATGAAAACATAGTGATGGTTCATGTGAAATAGGAGAAAAAGTATAAGAGGTAGGGGGCCCATAGTTGGCACCGAGGGGGCACGAGGGTGCCCACCTACCCTGTGAGTTGGTGGTGTGGCTCGTTCCGTTGACATAGCTGCCATTGACTCCATTGATGTGAAAAAAAACGGTTCATCCGAATAAGTCCGAAACCCTTGGGGTTCGGGCTGAAAGTCGGGTGCATGCTCCCCCGGGCCCCACCTGCCTACGAAGTTGGTGGCCCTGGCCCCTCCCTTCCTGTAGCTGCCATAGACTCCCATCATTTTTCCAATTTTGTACGAGTGTCGGATCGAGGTGGGAGTGGGTCTGCGTGATCAGGGGGTCCCCCCGAGTCCGTGGAGGGTCATTTGTGGGGGGTTGCCCGAGTTGCCCAAACGGTGAAAATTGCTCCAAGTGTTGCCGACGGGTCAAGCTACGGGACCCGTCCAGAGTGTGTTTCGGAGGGTCCTGTGGTCTGGAGGTGGTCCCATGTCAAGTGAAAAGTAGGTCCATGTTTGGATATTTGGACCTCTCATGGTTAGGGTAAGTGAAGAGTCTTTGGGAAGGGGACATGTCATTTAAGGGTTAGGGGTTAGGGTAGGTAGGGTAAGGGTTTAGGGTTAGGGTTAGGGTTAGGGTTAGGGTTAGGTATATAGGATGAAACCATAAAAGTGATTGGTCATGGGTTAGGGTTAGGGTAGGGTTAGGTAGGGTAAGGGTTAGGGTTAGTGTAGGGTTAGGGTTAGATATAGGATGAAAACCATAAAAGTGATTGTTCATGTGAAATAGGAGAGAAAAAGTATAGAGGTAGGGGCCCATAGTTGGCACAGAGAGGGGCACTGAGGGTGCCCACTACCCTGTGAGTTTGGTGGGTGTGGCTCGTTCCCTTGACATAGCTGCCATGACTCCCATTGATGTGAAAACAAAACGGTTTCATCCGAAATAAGTCCGAAACCCTTGGGGTTCATGGCTGAAAGTCGGTGTGCATGCTCCCCCGGGCCCCCCACCTGCCTACGAAGTTGGTGGCCCTGGCCCCTCCCCTTCCTGTAGCTGCCATAGACTCCCATTCATTTCCAAGTTTTGTACGAGTGTCGGATCGAGGTGGGAGTGGGTCCTGCGTGCTCAGGGGGTCCCCCCGAGTCCGTGGAGGTGTCATTTGTGGGGGTTGCCGAGTTGGCAAAATGGGCCAAATTGCTCCAAGTGTTGCGACGGGTCAAGCTACGGGACCCTATTGATGTGAAAAAAACGGTTCATCCGAAATAAGTCCGAAACCCTTGGGGTTCATGGGCTGAAAGTCGGTGTGCATGCTCCCCCGGGCCCCCCACCTGCCTACGAAGTTTGGTGGCCCTGGCCCCTCCCCTTCCTGTAGCTGCCATAGACTCCCATTCATTTTCCAAGTTTTGTACGAGTGTCGGATCGAGGTGGGAGTGGGTCCTGCGTGCTCAGGGGGTCCCCCCGAGTCCGTGGAGGTGTCATTTGTGGGGGTTGCCCGAGTTGGCAAAATGGGCCAAATTGCTCCAAGTGTTGCCGACGGGTCAAGCTACGGGACCCTTCCCAGAGTGTGTTTCGGAGGGTCCTGAGTGGTCTGGAGGTGGTCCCATGTCAAGTGAAAATTAGGTCCATGTTTGATATTTTGGACCTCTAATGGTTAGGGTAAGTGAAGAGTCTTTGGGAAGGGGACATGTCATTTAAAGCCAGAGTTGAGGGGGACTGGTTAGGCTCGAGGGTGACTGGTTAGGGTTTGGGTCGAGTTGAGGGTGACTGGTTAGGGTTTGGGTAGAGTTGAGGGTGACTGGTTAGGGTTTGGGTCGAGTTGAGGGTGACTGGTTAGGGTTTGGGTCGAGTTGAGGGTGACTGGTTAGGGTTTGGGTAGAGTTGAGGGTGACTGGTTAGGGTTTGGGTAGAGTTGAGGGTGACTGGTTAGGGTTTGGGTAGAGTTGAGGGTGACTGGTTAGGGTTTGGGTAGAGTTAGGATATAGGATGAAAACCATAAAAGTGATTGGTTCATGTGAAATAGGCGAAAAAGTATAAGAGGTAGGGGGCCCATAGTTGGCACCGAGACTCTGTGGGAGGGGCCCCACCTACCCTGTGAGTTTGGTGGGTGTGGCTCGTTCCCTTGACATAGCTGCCATTGACTCCATTGATTGGAAAAAAACGGTTCATCGAAATAAGTCCGAAACCCTTGGGGTTCATGGGCTGAAAGTCGGTGTGCATGGTCCCCCGGGCCCCCCCAATGCCTACGAAGTTTGGTGGCCCTGGCCCCTCCCCTTCCTATAGCTGCCATAGACCCCCATGTATTTTGTAAGTGTGGGTAGGAAGGTCGGATCGAGGTGGGAGTGGGTCCTGCGTGCTCAGGGGGTCCCCCCGAGTCCGTGGAGGTGTCATTTGTGGGGGTTGCCCGAGTTGCCCAAACGGTGAAAATTGCTCCAAGTGTTGCCGACGGGTCAAGCTACGGGACCCTTCCCAGAGTGTGTTTCGGAGGGTCCTGAGTGGTCTGGAGGTGGTCCCATGTCAAGTGAAAATTAGCTTCATCTTGGATATGTCGGACCTCTAATGGTTAGGGTAAGTGAAGAGTCTTTGGGAAGGGGACATGTGGGTTAGGGTTAGGGTAGGGTTAGGGTTAGGGTTAGGATATAGGATGAAAACCATAAAAGTGATTGGTTCATGTGAAATAGGAGAAAAAGTATAAGAGGTAGGGGGCCCATAGTTGGCACAGAGAGGGGCACTGAGGGTGCCCACCTACCCTGTGAGTTTGGTGGGTGTGGCTCGTTCCCTTGACATAGCTGCCATTGACTCCCATTGATGTGAAAAAACGGTTCATCCGAAATAAGTCCGAAACCCTTGGGGTTCATGGGCTGAAAGTCGGTGTGCATGCTCCCCCGGGCCCCCCACCTGCTACGAAGTTTGGTGGCCCTGGCCCCTCCCCTTCCTGTAGCTGCCATAGACTCCCATTCATTTTCCAAGTTTTGTACGAGTGTCGGATCGAGGTGGGAGTGGGTCCTGCGTGCTCAGGGGGTCCCCCCGAGTCCGTGGAGGTGTCATTTGTGGGGGTTGCCCGAGTTGGCAAAATGGGCCAAATTGCTCCAAGTGTTGCCGACGGGTCAAGCTACGGGACCCTTCCCAGAGTGTGTTTCGGAGGGTCCTGAGTGGTCTGGAGGTGGTCCCATGTCAAGTGAAAATTAGGTCCATGTTTGATATTTTGGACCTCTAATGGTTAGGGTAAGTGAAGAGTCTTTGGGAAGGGGACATGTCATTTAAAGCCAGAGTTGAGGGGGACTGGTTAGGCTCGAGGGTGACTGGTTAGGGTTTGGGTAGAGTTGAGGGTGACTGGTTAGGGTTTGGGTAGAGTTGAGGGTGACTGGTTAGGCTCGAGGGTGACTGGTTAGGGTTTGGGTAGAGTTGAGGGTGACTGGTTAGGGTTTGGGTAGAGTTGAGGGTGACTGGTTAGGGTTAGGGATATAGGATATAGGATGAAAACCAGAAAAGTGATTGGTTCATGTGAAATAGGAGAAAAAGTATAAGAGGTAGGGGGCCCATAGTTGGCACAGAGAGGGGCACTGAGGGTGCCCACCTACCCTGTGAGTTTGGTGGGTGTGGCTCGTTCCCTTGACATAGCTGCCATTGACTCCCATTGATTGGAAAAAACGGTTCATCCGAAATAAGTCCGAAACCCTTGGGGTTCATGGGCTGAAAGTCGGTGTGCATGGTCCCCCCGGGCCCCCCCAGGTCCCCAGCAAGTTTGGTGGCCCTGGCCCCTCCCCTTCCTATAGCTGCCATAGACCCCCATGTATTTTGTAAGTGTGGGTAGGAAGGTCGGATCGAGGTGGGAGTGGGTCCTGCGTGCTCAGGGGGTCCCCCGAGTCCGTGGAGGTGTCATTTGTGGGGGTTGCCGAGTTGGCAAAATGGGCCAAATTGCTCCAAGTGTTGCCGACGGGTCAAGCTACGGGACCCTTCCCAGAGTGTGTTTCGGAGGGTCCTGAGTGGTCTGGAGGTGGTCCCATGTCAAGTGAAAATTAGGTCCATGTTTGATATTTTGGACCTCTAATGGTTAGGGTAAGTGAAGAGTCTTTGGGAAGGGGACATGTCATTTAAAGCCAGAGTTGAGGGGGACTGGTTAGGCTCGAGGGTGACTGGTTAGGGTTTGGGTAGAGTTGAGGGTGACTGGTTAGGCTCGAGGGTGACTGGTTAGGGTTTGGGTAGAGTTGAGGGTGACTGGTTAGGCTCGAGGGTGACTGGTTAGGGTTTGGGTAGAGTTGAGGGTGACTGGTTAGGGTTTGGGTCGAGGGTTAGGGTTAGGGGGTTAGGGTAGGGTTAGGGTTAGGGTAAGGATAGGGGATGATAGCCAGAAAATGGAATTGAGCACGCTGAATAAGTGAAAAAGTATAAGTGCCAGAGGGCCCATAGTTGGCACAGAGAGGGGCAGTGAGGGTGCCCACCTACCCTGTGAGTTTGGTGGGTGTGGCTCGTTCCCTTGACATAGCTGCCATTGACTCCCATTGATTTGAAAAAATTGAGCACGCTCCATAAGTCAAGAACCATACGTGCCATCCTCCCCAAACTCGGTGTGTATGCTCCCCCCGGGCCCCCCCAGGTCCCAGCAAGTTTGGTGGCCCTGGCCCCTCCCTTCCTATAGCTGCCATAGACCCCATGTATTTTGTAAGTGTGGGTAGGAAGGTCGGATCGAGGTGGGAGTGGGTCCTGCGTGCTCAGGGGTCCCCCCGAGTCCGTGGAGGTGTCATTTGTGGGGGTTGCCCGAGTTGGCAAAATGGGCCAAATTGCTCCAAGTGTTGCCGCCGACGGGGTCAAGCTACGGGACCCTTCCCAGAGTGGTCTGGAGGTGGTCCTGGGTCAACTGGAGGTGGTCCTGGGGCAAGTGAAAATGAGCTTCATCTTGGATATGTCGGACCTCTAATGGTTAGGGTAAGTGAAGAGTCTTTGGGAAGGGGACATGTCATTTAAAGCCAGAGTTGAGGGGGACTGGTTAGGCTCGAGGGTGACTGGTTAGGGTTTGGGTAGAGTTGAGGGTGACTGGTTAGGCTCGAGGGTGACTGGTTAGGGTTGGGTAGAGTTGAGGGTGACTGGTTAGGGTTTGGGTAGAGTTGAGGGTGATGGTTAGGGTTTGGTAGAGTTAGGATATAGGATGAAAACCAGAAAAGTCGAGTTTCAGGGGATTATCTCCCAAAGTATAAGAGTATGTGGAGCAAAGTGGCACAGAGAGTCCCAGGGAGGGTGGGCACGTACCCTGTGAGTTGGTTGCTGTAGCTCATTGCTAAGACATAGCTGCCATTGACTCCCATTGATTGGAAATGGAGTTTCAGGTGGATTATCTCGGAAGGTGTAAGTGGTAGGCTGCCCAAACTCCGTGGTATGCTCCCCCGGGCCCCCCCACCTGCCTACGAAGTTTGGTGGCCCTGGCCCTCCCCTTCCTGTAGCTGCCATAGACTCCCATTCATTTTCCAAGTTTTGTACGAGTGTCGGATCGAGGTGGGAGTGGGTCCTGCGTGCTCAGGGGGTCCCCCCGAGTCCGTGGAGGTGTCATTTGTGGGGGTTGCCCGAGTTGGCAAAATGGGCCAAATTGCTCCAAGTGTTGCCGACGGGTCAAGCTACGGGACCCTTCCCAGAGTGTGTTTCGGAGGGTCCTGAGTGGTCTGGAGGTGGTCCCATGTAGGGTTAGGGTTAGGGTTAGGGTTAGGGTTAGGGTTAGGGTTAGGGTTAGGGTTAGGGTTAGGGTAAGGGTTAGGGTTAGGGTTAGGGTTAGGGGGTTAGGGTTAGGGTTAGGGTTAGGGTAGGGTTAGGGTTAGGGTTAGGGTTAGGGTTAGGGTTAGGGTTAGGGTTAGGGGGTTAGGGTTAGGGTTAGGGTTAGGGTTAGGGTTAGGGTTAGGGTTAGGGTTAGGGTTAGGGTTAGGGTTAGGGTTAGGGTTAGGGTTAGGATATAGGATGAAAACCATAAAAGTGATTGGTTCATGTGAAATAGGAGAAA